>BHDV01010655.1:82071-126006 GCA_005406045.1 Adoxophyes honmai
TGCATTCCTTATTTACAGAGAAACAAATAGAAGTTTTATTTTGCCTCTTGCAAGTGAATTACGATATATTGTCTTATATACATACCATCACGCCTGTATTCCCAAATGGGGTAGGCAGAGCGCACAAAACGCTACGTAGACAAAGCCATGCATATTTTTTAAGGTTTTGAGTTGGCAGGTATAGTGACAGGTTGCTAGACTGTCGCCTAAAATATACCTTAAGCTATCCTAAGAAGCTTCTTATGACATCCACGGAAGAAATGGAGAGGTGTTATTCTAAATCTGACACCACACGCAAAACTTACTGGTAGGATGAGTAGTAGAGAGATTAGAACTCTTGTGTCGGGATGGAATGACACCTCTCCATTTCTTCTGTGGATGTCGTAGACGGCCAAAGAAATAGGCTAGGGTATATTTTAGGCGACACACTAGCAACCTGTCATTATCATATCTCTGTCGTCTGTTTAAAGCCTAAAGTTATGCTAGAAGTGGCCACAAAACGTCAATTAGTCCATGGTTTTGGTCTATGTAGCATTTCGTGTGCTCTGCCTACCCTATTTGGGATTAAAGCGTGATGTATGTAAGTATTTACGTAACAAATAAACGGATTTTTAAACTCAATTTAGAAAACTAAGACTTTGTATTACAGCGTCATCTGTTATCAAGTAGCGGAACAACCGAAAACTAAAATTTGGCCAATTCTTCAATGATTGTCGTTGAACAGTAATTTTAATCAATAGCAAAATAATATGGTGTATAAATTGAAGGATTGCGCTTAAATTCGTTTTAGTTTCCATTTTTGCGACGCTCCCGCCCTCTTGTGGCGAGTAGCAAGCAACTATGAAGCGGGAACTGTATAGAATATTTAATCTCAATCGAGTTTCTTTTTTTATTGAACACAAATAAGTGAAAGATAATTTTCGTGTAAAAATATACTGAAATATATTCCTTATTTGCGTTATTTTTTAAGAATTAATAAACATTACGTAAACTAAACGCACCATAGATTAACGTAACCATAAATTATCACACACAACCTAAAAAACTCATACATTAAAACACATACAAATACTTAGTTCGCTACACTATAAATTATTAAAATAGCACTAAAAATAATTACCTGCTTCAACTTTTCAACACAAAATTCCGTTCCGTGTTCAAAAAGAGCGAGACAGCAACACACGAATCAATACGCGTTAGAGCGAGAGAGAGCTATACATCGATAGATGCTGCATACCGCAGATCTGAAATCTCTATTCCAACTACAAGCTTTATGGAACACCGTGCATTTCCCACCCAAAATCAAAATGGCTTCTCGCTATATTTCGCCAAGCGAAACCCGACTCAAATTCTAAGAACTCCCATAATAAATAGGTCAAAATTCCTTTGAAGAAAATCCACTCTTGTACTCTTTTGTTGTTGTGGTAGTGTGCAAATTTTCTCACTTATAAGAGAGCATGTGTTGGTATGCTGTGTACTGTGTACGGATAGGGTGGGAGTGTGGTTGTGTGAGTGTTTTGGGTTTGTGTGGGTGATAGAGGGTTGAAACGGACGCAGGGATGATACGGTCGGCAGAGAAAGAGGAATATATTTGTGCGGTTTCTGGTTTAGAGTAACACCTCCAATTCTTCCGTGGATGACGTAAAAGGCGAGTAAGTTCAAGTACATTTTAGGCGCTAGGCTCGCAACCTGTCACTAGTGCCACTGAACTTAAAATCTAAAAATGTCGAAGTGGATACGAAATGTAAAATGATTCATGGTTTTGTCTATGTAAGGTTTCGAGTGCTCTGCCTACGCCATATGGAAATATGTACAAGTATGATTTACTCATGGTACAATTTTCACGAATCTCAATAAAATTGACTATCATAGGGGTGTAAGGGGGCCCAATCAACATCTATGGGCCTCAAGTCAACCTCACCTGCTCGTGGTGCACCCTGCTAGCCAACAAACGAGGCTCTGACAAACCACCCACCAACCCGCACTGGACCAGCGTGGTGGGCTTATGGTCCATTACCCTCCCATGAAATGCTCAACTCCCCGTCTAGGCCCCAAGTTCCCGGCCTTTTTTCAATTTATTAAAAATATACAAATTATTAATAATAGTTAGATAATTACAGCATAACCTTATTTTTAGTGTTTATGTAAAAGAGATACAAAATACACAGACAATACAAAACCTAACCTAGGGTGTCATCAGTAGCGGGGCAAGACCCAAGCTACCGATGGTTAGGGCTACAGACTGAGGAACCTTCTGACGATGCGCGCATTTGCATCACATCCTAGAGCCAACGGTCTAGCGAGAGTCTTATGAGATGTTGGTCGAGACTATTTGCTATGAAATCGTTTGCTGAGACGACTATCGGTACAATGATCGTCGAATCCACATCCCACATGGCGGTCACCTCGTGAGCCAAGTCAAAGTAGACTAGCCTAGACTAGCCTAGAAAGTTGCTGAGTTTGTCTTTCTCGGCCTTCACGAGGTTCTCGTCATGGGGGATGGTGATGTCGACGAGCACTGCACGGCGCTGTGATCGGTCTATTATCACGATATCAGGCTTATTGGCAACAATAGTCCTGTCCGTGATAACAGATCGATCCCAGTAGAGCGTAGCACGACCATGCTCAAGAACTGGCGTCGGTGTGTATTTGTAATACGGCACTTCAGATTCTACAAGACGGTATTGAAGAGCAAGTTGATGGTGGATAATTCTGGCTACAGCCTGGAAGATACCTCGCTGAATCCTAAAGGAGTCCTGCGGATCAAAGAGACCGTTTTGGTTACCTGGCTGGCGAAGACCTGTCTTCCACTACCCAACACATGTGTCCAAAAATAATCTCAGAGTTGCGTCAATTTTGTACAACTCTAAGGCTCTCCTGAGCCACGTTTAAAGGGTCTCACCAAACCAGTCGAGGCCTTTTCGGCAAAACATACATACATACATACATATGTACATATCGTCACGCCTCTTCCCACAGGGGTAGGGAGAGACTACTTTCAAAGTAGTACTTTGTTCCACTCGCTACGATCCTGACATACCTCTTTTGCTTCATCCTCCATCCGGGTAGAAGAAGCTTTATGTCAACGCAATAAGGGCGAACAAGACGTCAATAGGGAATGGATGATTTTTTTAGATATGCTTGATTATTTTTCTAATGATAGGAATAACCTTCCTTAATCACGGGACAAAGTATTAGATTTTTCCGATGCGCGATGTATTTTATAAAAATAAAAACATTTTACCCGGTCCCGTTTTGGACTACAGACGCCTGATAAGATATATTTCACAAGTCCGGTTCTTTAAAAAAAAACCGCTGTTTGTATCTGTGGTACATCCACAATGTCATTCCGAAT
This sequence comes from Adoxophyes honmai, assembly GCA_005406045.1. Classification (NCBI taxonomy): domain Eukaryota; kingdom Metazoa; phylum Arthropoda; class Insecta; order Lepidoptera; family Tortricidae; genus Adoxophyes; species Adoxophyes honmai. The sequence continues at coordinate 85,427 of BHDV01010655.1, forward strand.
GACATTGACGGATATTCACCCCATTCACGATAGCTCCGGGACGTGGGTGAGACCCACATCCAAATAGAGCGACGCCGGTAGTACTGGATTTGCCCATTGACTGGTGTCGCTCCGGCTCTTCAGTTTTCAACAGTATTGCCAACGCAATGCTAAAATTAAGCCTAAAATATGTTAATTGTCGTAAAATAATGCTAGAAAATATGCAACCATTTTTTTAATGTCAAATTAAACAGAACGTCATTTAATTTTATAATAGTATTATATTTTATAGTATTAATTATAAATCCAGTTGTCCTAAAACTACCGGCGTCGCTCCGTTTGGATGTGGGTCTGGCCCACGTTCCGGAGCTATCATGAATGGGGGGCATTTCATATCCATCACTGTCAGTTTCAAGCGTCATTGTGTACCACAGATAAAAGTAGCTGTTTTTTTTTTAATTAAACAGGCTTATAAAAAATGTCTTATCAGCCGTAATGGTACCGCATCGGGGGCGGGTAAAATGTTTTTATTTTTATAAAATACATCGCGCATCGGAAAAATCTAATACTTTGTCCCGTGATTAAGGAAGGTTATTCCTATCATTAGAAAAATAATCAAGCATATCTAAAAAAATCATCCATTCCCTATTGGCTCGGCCATTCTTGGCCGAGAGAGCCGAGCCAATTGGCGTTTTGTCGAAACGACGTCGACTAATGTGGGGAGACCCTAAGGCACCGAATCAAAGAGCTTGAACATGAAACTACCGTCAGACTGACTGATTTTGAAAAATATACGGATAACTCACGTTTTAAATCGAGTAGAGCTCGACATATTTCGGGGTAATTCGTAGCCCTTCATCTGCCAAACGCGTTTCGTCGAGCACGAGCAGTCGCGCGAATAGAGCTAATACCAGTGACGCGGCACGCAGCGATGGCTCCGCAGCCTCCGCATGCGTATTGATACTTCATACACCTCGATTTGCTACTGCAGAGCCATCGAATTATACTGTTTTGCTTTTAATTCATTTTTATACATCGTGTTTCTTGCACAGCAAAGTGTTTATAACGCACATACATACATACATACATATCGTCACGCCTCTTTCCCACAGGGGTAGGCAGAGACTACTTTGTTCCACTCGCTACGATCCTGACATACCTCTTTTGCTTCATCCACATCCATCAATCTCCTCATACATGCTCGTCGGTTTCGGGTACTCTTGACCTGACCTGTTTCTAAAACGTCCGCGATTTGGTCACGGAACGTCCGTCTAGGTCTTCCCCTCCCACTGCACCCATCCACATTTCCCGTATATATTTGTGTTGTCAGTCTTCTTCTTCTAATAGGAAATTATAACGCACTTAATTGAATAATTAGAAAAATATATTGATAATATTTATTTCGGATTATTTTCGTTGAAATAACCTTGTTAACCACGGAACCTAACTAGCTAACGCAGTGGCTGGTTCTGAATTTTTGAGCACTGAAGTCTGAATTAAAAGCACTGATATCCAAGAAACTCCTTTATTCCTGATTTACAGCAAATCTGAATTTATTTCTACAACACACACGATAAGATGCAAGTTCTGAGCGAGTTCATTTCGAAGACAGAGACAACAAATAAACATCTCGCTCGCACTAAGGGTGCGTTCGATAAAGCTGCGTTCTGAATTATATAAAAATAGTTGACCCTGTTAATTTTAATTAACAAACCTCTTCCTTCTAATAAAGAGCTAAATTCCATAAACGCCATAAACGCTTATCAACGACAAAACAGCTCATAATCCATCTGTAAATTTTTAAAAACCAAACCGCCTCTTCCGAACAACAAAAATCATAAACCTGTTAACCGAATCATTATTAAACCATAATATCATAAAATTAATTATTTACACCGTTGCTATCCTTACAACTAATCTGCTCCCCCCTAATAGGCCATCTCCTTGTTGCCATGGAAACGGCAAGATGGCCGGTCGACCCCCCTCCCTGCCCCCGCGCGGGTATATAAGGCCGCCCTCGAGAGCATTTCGTCAGAGAACCAGTACGACCCGTGGCAGACGCATGTCGCGTCGCTTCGCAGTTATTTTAAAATTTTAACTCGATTCAAAAATTCTGTTAATAAAATTTTTCGTTTTTTTTTTTGTTTTTTTTTTTAAGGTGTAGTGGTTGTGCTGTTGCGAGGTAAGTTTAGTTCTAAATACCTCTACCTTTACCTATTAACGATTCAATGTATTTTTCGGTTGAAAATAATTTCGCCTTTCGAAGGTAGTTATCGATTTGCCGCCGGAGCGCAGGTAAAAATAACCTATCGGCCCCCCGTTGCTTCATCGGAATGCACTCTACAGTGTGCACTTAAAGCTCAAACTCGCTTGGCTTTGCGGGGCACTTACAACCTTCCAGATGAAGACGCGAGGTGAAAATAATTAAAGCCAAACGAAAGACCGAGCATCCGACGTATTTAATAATTCTGTTTAATTTAGTTCCACTGATCACTTGACTAAACACTGAAGAAACATTCTCAACGAAGACGAACCAAGCTGATATTTGTTCATTGGTTTATTTATCGACGCCATTTTTAACTTGATATCACGTTTGACCATCTGGTTACCCTGAAATAGCTAAACGTGGCTCTGGATTTTTTAATTCATGCCTACCCCTCTTGGGAATACAGGCGTGCAAATATGTATGTATTTTTAACATTACTTAAACTATCAACGCAAAGCAATGGCTGCATGAGGTAACTTTTTTTTTAATCTGACAGAAGCGTGGATGTGTTAGAGTAGGACGAAGCATTTGCTGTCTCAGGAAAAAGCCTAGCTTCGCGGGTGGCAACATAGCAATTGAAAACGGTACAGGGAAATAAAATGGAGATTACATTAGTTCCATCCCTGTTTCAAGGGAAATCTATATAAATAACGAATGAATTGTTCGTTAGTCTCGCTAATACATGAGGACGGGTGATCCGATTTAGAGTTTTAGTCTTGGTATATTTGCGGAATTCCACGGAAGGTTTCATAGGTGAGAAAATTTGGAAATTACGCGTAAAAAACTTGCCAAAGAACGAAGAAATTAAACTGACAAATCTTCATTTACTACGTTTTTTTCGCGATTTTTGCAACAGATACATGCATAGGTAGTACATATTCTCACGCCTGTATTCCCATGAGGGGTAGGCAGAGCACATGATTTTTGCAAGCACATGTCAAACTACTTCGGTTGACCAACGTCTTTACATCTACACTAGGCTTAACACGGCAACACGGTCTAGTAGCGTTGCGCGCGAGGTCTATCTGTCACTTTCTGACGTCTCTAGTTAGACAGTGACAGGAATAGTCTATCTCGCGCGTATCTCTACACGCGCCCTGTCGCACTAAGGCGGTAGCTATGTAGTAGGAAATTAAATTGATGTGACAAACCTTCATTTACTATGTTTTTCGCGATTTTTGCAAGCACATGTCCGTAGAGGACAGACCAACTAGAGAAACAATGGCCACCCAGTTCCGCAAACCGTCAGTTTATTTCAACTTACAAACTGTCACAGAAACTGTAAAGAGCCAATAACCATAGATGAAAAAGCCACTGCGTTACGCGCGAGCTTGGGCCGGCCAATAAGAGCACAACGCCGCCATGCTTTGGCGGAATTGTCTTCGAACAAATTCAATGACATTAAAACTTTAGGTTCTGTCCTCTACGCACATGTCAAACTACGTCGATTGACCAACGGTACACCAAACTGTCCACCGAGCCCTGGCCTCTTTTCCACGGACGGTTTTTAGCCGTAAAAAACTACAGTTAATTAACCTTTTGACCGCTAAAGACGCCATATCACGTCATCGCAAGTCAGTGCCCGTGACGCCACGACGTTAAATGGCGCGTCGAAGTTATTGCGAAAGAATTAAAATACATATACAACGCTGCAACATTTTTTCTAGGTTTACTTTATTTATAGGTAGTGTAAGTTATTTTATACCTAATTTAAATAAAGTACCTTCCAAAAAAAACAAGCATTATCTAAGAGCCGACTCACGTCTTTGGCGTTAGAAGCACAGCGTTTCACTTCGCGCCTTGGCGGTCAAAAGGTTAACCGTGTGTAGACACGGTCGTCAGTGTTGTATGGATCACTATGGACGCTTGTTGACGGCGCCGGGCCGTAGTTCTGCCGTGTCCGTCAACAAGCGTCCATAGTGATCCATACAACACTGACGACCGTGTCTTCACACGGTTAATTAACCGTAGTTTTTTACGGCTAAAAACCGTCCGTGGAAAACCGGCCTTAGGCTGTGACAGCGGCTGCTCGCCGCATGCGGTCGACTAACGTGTACTTTACACTTTGCGGTGACCGCATACGGATCAGTGTAAGCGTGGGTTAGGCGGAACTCCGTTTAGTAAAATCCACCCATATTAATATTTAATCTGTACCACATAGGTACTGTGATGTATGATAGATGTACAGAAAGCAATCAATTTTTTACATGGTTTGAGAAGACAGATATCGGATTTTGAATTATGTATATCTCTCCATTTTTTCTAAGGTAAATAGGTCAAGGTATATTTTAGACGACAGGCTAACATCCCGTCTCTTGACTATCTCACGCTTTGCAGCCACTTCTAGCATCATTTTAGGTTAGAAGACAGATGGAAGAGGTAGCATAATAGTGACAGGTTGCTAGCCTGCGCCCAAGGCCTCCTTAAACCTAGCCTTAGTCTCGACATCCACGGAAGAAATGGGGAGGTGTTATTCCAGACCCAACACCACACGGGGTAGAAAATATGACCACATTATTTTGACAGATTGTCAAACGCTTGTGCCGATAAGCATACTTGCGCAGTATTCAAGAACTCAACTATCCGTTTTGGCGGCACTTGGTTTTACCAATACTTGATTTTAGCGACACTACATAATAAGTAACAATATTACTTACACAAGATCCACTCCAAACAAAAGACATGTTTCGGCATGAAAGTTTTGCCATCTCTTTCCACCGTGACCTGCGTGTACGCGAAATTGGAACTTATTACATGACTCCAGCGTTCATATTCCGTTGGACTCGACGCAAAACCGATTTTATGGCATAGGGTTACCACATTGAGGATAGAACCTATATGTAGAGTACTAATGTCATCTTGGTTGTTCGGAAATTATTCCGCAAAACAATTGAAGTGATCGCTGTGCTCTTATTGGCCGGTCCAAGATCGCGCGTAACGCTAGTCCCTTTTTCTCTACGGTTATTGGCTCTGTACAGTTTCTGTGACAGTGACGGTGACGTTTAGTATGTTGAAATCAACAAACTATTTGCGGACCGGGGTTGCGAACATTGTTTCTCTATAGGTTCTATCCTCTATGGGTTACCATTACCACTCGCTTATTAGGGTGGCCAGAGATGACCAGAAATATTTACGCCATTTTTGTACCTTAATTAAAAATTGCTTAGCAATTATAGTTCTAAGCTCATCAAGAAATATTGTTAAAAGATTTACCAGACATATTTTTTCTCATAAGTTTTCATAAATTTTCGAGACTTTGAATATTAGTTTCTTCTCTGTTCGCCCAGTCACTGTAGCTACATATTTTTATCTTCGAACTTGACGTTTTCGAAAAAAAAACCTTTTTATTCAAAGATTAAAAAAAAATGCTATTCAAACCTTTTTATTCAAAAATATAAAAAAAATGTTATTCAAAATCACAAGCATTATCAATCTAAAAAAACTGACTAAAGCTCGCGTTTGTATCTACATTTACGTATTATGAATTATTCAAAAAGTCACTACAAAAAATAGTCATACAGATGTTCATTGATTCTTGAAAACAGTGCCATCTCTTGACACTTGTAACAAGGTGAGTTCCAATTCCAAGCAAGTCGGAGGGTAGCTCACAGACGGTGTGTGGAAAACTACCTCCATTTTCAGTTTATATTTACTAGCCTCTGGTAAAGTCCTGATAACAATATTGGCATTGCAACTCTTATCTAATACCCTGTGGTTAGTGGTATACCCTAACCACATTGTGATTACAATACATTTGAAATAAATCATAGTATCTATCTCTACAGGTGAACCGTTTAAAAATGTTAATTAAACCACCAAAAAAAAAAGGAAACTAACTAAGTTAACATTATGTTAACATCAATTTCGCATTCCCAAATGGGGTAGGCAGAGCACACAAAACATATAATAGACAAAACAATGACCATTTCATGATTCGCAGCCACTTTCGCCATGATTATATAATAAAGGTAAGATATAATAGTGACAGGTTGCTAGCCTGTCGCCTAAAGCATACCTATTACCTTAGTCGCCTTACGACATCCACGGAAGAAATGGAGATGTTATTTTAAATCCGACACCACGTTGAAAAATTCAGAGGACCGGAATATTCACCCAGTGAACAAAATAGTCGATAGAAATCGTAATAAGTACGTCAACCTTTTTTTTATAGACACATACATACATACATACATACATACACGCCTATGTTCCCAAAAGGGGTAGGCAGAGAACACGAAAAGTGACATAGACAAAATAATTATGACTATTTCACTTCGCAGCCACTTCTAGCTTATTATTGATTTTTTATGGATAGCCGTAACTTATAGCCTAGGTCGCCTATGTAATACCTAGATCGTTAATAACCAGACTGTTTGATTACCTTATCAGAGCGCCTCAGGCGTGAATTAATTAACAGTACATTAACCTCTGTAACCTCATAATTAACGATTAATTAAACTAAACCGGCATTAATATAGAGTCTTTAAATCGAAATTAGCGATAGTTAATCATCGGATGCAACATGTTGTGTTGCTCCCGATCATGGGCTACAAATGGCCAAAAACATGTCGAGCTAATCTCGATCTGAAGAGGTTAGTGTGTACGTTTCATTTGTAGTGAGTGTGAGTTGTATTGTAGTTGTTTCTCACCTGTCTTTTTAATGTATGCATACATACATACATATTCTCACGCCTGTATTCCCAAGAGGGGTAGGCAGAGTACATGAATTCAAAAAATCCAGTGCCACGTTTAGCAATTTCAGGGTAACCAGGTGGTTAAACGTGATATTGCAGTGACAGGTTGCTAGCCCATCGCCCACAATACACTAACTAACCCTTTCCCAGAGTCGACTCTTACGACACCCACGGGAAGAAAGTCTTAAGCGTCACTGTCAAAAATAGTAATAAAGTGATAAAAGTAAGCGAGAATCGTGAAAGTTTAAAACATTGTAAAACTAAATTAGTTCTGTTAGTAAGTTAGTATACTGTACAATGTGAGCAAATTTACTTAAACGCCTGAAAACTTTTACTAGCAACAACTTTGTAGCCACGCAATGGTATAAACATTCTTACAGGCACCAAAAACTAGTTCTTAACATAACATCACGCCTGTATTTCCAAATGGGGTAGGCAGAGCACTCAAAACCATAACAATTTCTCGTTTAATATCCGCTTTTAAGATAATTTTAGGTCGAAAAACATTGACGAAAGAGATATAATAGTGACAAGATGCTAGCCCGTCGACTACCTAAACCTATTTCCTTAGTCGCCTCTTACGACATCCATGGTAGAAAAGGAGTGTTATTATAAGCCCGACAAAACGGGCCTATACTTTGCAATACTATTTCCTTACGCAATTTCGTTCATATAGTGAGTTAATAAAATATTTATATATGAAAATTGTATCGAGGGCGGGAGATTGATGGTTATGTTACTCACTATAGAAAAAGGGCGTAAGAAAACAGAGATTTCTATAGAAATTCGGCCATTTTGAACTCAGTATAGAGAGGGGGAATCTGTCCTGATTTTCAAAGGACGTAAGTGAGCAAGCTGTGTATAAAAATATTGGGTATCGTTAAGGTATCCTTAAAATGAAATAAAGGCTTGTAAAGGATTACTAATATTTTCGGGTCATTTTTACATCCTCGTATGTTGGGATTAGAATAATATCAGCTCGCTATTTCTTCCGTGGATGCAGCAAGAAGCACATACTGAAAATCACGACTATTTCGCCTTTCGTAGCCACTTCTAGCATGTTTTTCGGTTGTAGCGACTACGGAAATAGGTAGAGGTATGTTTTACGTGACAGGCTTTCTACCAGTCACTATTGCACTTCTTTCATCTATTTTGAACCTAAAATTTTCCTAGAAGTGGCTGCGAAGCGTGAAATAATCATGGTTGTAACTATGCAGCGTTTCATCTGCTCTGCCTATTCCATTTGTGAACACGGGAGTGATTGTATGTTTATATGTATGTATGAACACCCTGTGCAAAAGACCAAACTATGACAAAATTTTCACGTTCCATAGAAGAAAGAGACATAAGTATCAATATCCTATTTCCTTAGTCGCATCTTATTATATCCACGGAAGAAATGGAGAGGTGTCAATCTAACCCAGACAAAACACGGGTACTTTCAATACAATTCGCATATCAAAACTCACTGTTGAAATTAGGGCTATAACTCTTTGCAATAAGGTTTCAATTGATTCAGATTCCTTCTAACTTAGGGTTCCAAAAATAAACAGGTCAATAGAACGTTTACTGGAAGAGAATGCGAAGGACTCGAAGTCCGAAAATGGACTCTATGTGGACGACTTAAGAGCTATGCTCTCTGGTTTGGTTACCCGGATGCGGGATCGATAGAGGTCGTCTGGCACTAGAGATGCGACATGGACGGTTATATCGATATATTTTTTTATTTAACTTACATACATATATCACGCCTGTATGCCCACATGGGGTAAGCAGAGCACACGAAACGTGACATGGACAATGCCATGATTATGTCTACTTCACGCTCCAGCAAAATTCTGATTTGAAAATAAATGGAAGGGGTATTACAGGGACAGGTTGCTAGCCTGTCGCCTAAGACTTACCTAAACCTATTTCGTAGTCGCCTCTTACGACATCCACGGAGAAAATGGAGAAGTGTTATTTTATCCTGACGCCACTCTTCTTTTACCAGTCACTTTTATATCCGATCTAAGATCTACAGTCCCTAGTGGTGGCGGACTTAAAATAACGCCTCTCCATTTCTTCCGTGGATGTCGTTAGAGGTGACTAAGGAAATAGGTTAAGGTATATTTTAAGCGGCAGGCTAGCAACATGTCACTGTTATACCTGCCAATTTAAATTCTAAAAAATCTACTTGAAGTATTCATAATACGTGATAAATTTATAATTTCGCCTATACATGTATCGTTTCTCGAGTCTGCCTTCCCAGTTTCGGAATACAGGCATAAGTATGCACGTACTTATTCTTCGTGTATTTAAATTTCTGTAACATACATTGCAAGTTTGTTTTATTACTATTTAATAAACTAATAATACATACATACATACATCACGCCTGTATTCCCAAGAGGGGTAGGCAGAGCACATGAATTCAAGAATTCAGTGCCACATCTAGCAATTTCAGGGTATCCAGATGGTTAAACGTGATATTGCAGTGACAGGTTGCTAGCCCATCGCCCACAATACACTAACCCTTTCCCAGAGTCGACTCTTACGACACCCACGGGAAGAAAGGGGGAGGTGCTATTCTAACCCGGCACCACACGGGGATAAACTAATAATACCAATTTAAAACTGTTTGGCTAGTTCATATTAGATATTGAATTTGTAAACCCGCTTAAATTAACCGTAAAGTATATGACAAAATTGTAAATTTAGTTTTTTTAAGCACCAACTAATATTAGTCCGGATAAACATCATTCAAGACATAATCAGCAGCTCGGGGACTCTCCCATAAGGTGAGGCTTTGGTAGTTTTATTAGCTGAGTTCCCGCCTTGTTTTAAAAAAGTCTAATGTGATACCGAATGTCTGAGTTTTGGCTATATTTTGGCTCTAAAAATAGCCTGGCGTCCGAAGAGCATTGAGGGTCTATTATACCCATTTTTTAAGTACCCTTGAAAATAAACCAACCAACAATTAAATACTTTTTTTTATTTTTAAACATTACATTTGTCGCTTGGACATAACATTCGTCCTATGAACATTACATTTGGCCGCTGGTTCCGTGAATGCTGTAAGAGCTTAGACCTGACCTGTCACTATTACACCTCTTCCGTCTATATTTAAACCTAAAATAATGCTAAAAGTAGCTATAGTGTGAGATCGAATTAGAGATAAAAAATTAAAACAAACAACTGTCAATATCAGTGCCTTTACATACATACATACATGACCGTCACGCCTTATTCCCTGCGGGGTAGGCAGAGACAACAGAGCGCCATTCGCTTCTATTTTGACATACTTCTTTCGCTTCACTAACATTCATCAGTCTCGTCATACACGCTTGACGGTTTCGGGTACTCTTAATTTGGCCTCCCTTTAGCACATCGCTGATCTGGTCGATATACGTTCTTCGAGGGCGCCCCCGACCGACTTGCCCCAACACACTTCCCGTGTAAAATATTAATTGTATTAATTTTTTAACTACTTTTAGTTTTTTGATTCATAACAATAAAGCAATGGCAAGTATGGCAACACGTTTGTTTACATTTTTGATCTCTAATTCGATCTCAGACTTTACGTACGTAAAATAATCATGGCCTTTGTAACGGTTGCGTGTTTTCTGCCAACCCCATTTACGGGTCAAAACAAGCTTGACGTACATGTCTATTTCCAAAAACATCACCTCCTACACTTTAAGTTTAAATTAAAAGGACCTAGACAGTAGACACCCCTCTCCAAATTTCAAAATTAATAGCAACTAATCGAGTCACGCCTTAATCGACTCGCCCCGTCACTAGTAATGCAAGCGCGAAGAAATTCGTCTGCCAACAATTTTCGAGCCATTACCTGGGATGATGGACTGTCGCGTAACTCGATTGTAGGCTAGTGATGGACACGGTTAAAGTTATCGATAAATTTGGCTTTGGGTTATTAGCTTTCTCACAGTAAAGCGTGTCACACACTAAGGCTCAGCGCGCACTACGACTTTTTGTCGTGCGACACGATTTTAAAATAGCGCTGTCCATACTGATTTTTTCATCATAGTGCGCGCGATGACATATAAACCCTTACGTTGCATTTCTGCGACAAAATTGTCGCGCGACAAAAAGTCGTAGTGCTTAGCCTTACAGCTGTCAATATCGCTCCCTATACAATTCAATGAGCTAACACACAGCGCAGATTTACCGTCAGCTATCTGTTGGCACCGACATATGGAAAGATGACATTTATACGCAGATAAAATATTATCGTATATGTGTGGTCTGTGACGAGCTTAATATACGTTTTCACTGCTCATGCTCTTAAAGTGATTCTTTAGTCCCTATTATAGCGGGCCTAAAACTCCTTTTTAAGCTCTAGGGGCTAAAATAATATTTTTTTAATTGGCCTTAGAAACCTCTTAAACAGCCAGTCACCGTGTTTGTGAAAGTAGGATTATCATCATTTTTATAGAGGTAAAAATAACCTCAAAATGTCAATGAGGCTATTTCTACGTCTTTAAAAATGGCGGTAATTGTTACTCTGCCAAAAAAACTTTTAAAAGTGATTTAATTTCGCAAAACACAATTATTGATTACGAATAATAATTTATTTCATTATAATAATTATTAACACATTTTATTATGCATAGTGTAATAATAATAAGCTAAAAATAGTTTAAAGTTAAAATCTGTTGGCTAAATATGCAAGCATTCAAAGCGTCACTTTACAAAAAAAAGTAAAAGAAAAGAAAAACCGCGTTTTTTTTTTAATTTTCTTAGGTTAGATTAAAACATATTTGTACATGGAAAGCTTTATTGTAATCAGTATTGTAATTTTTTATATAACAGAAAGAACGTCGTTTTTTTCCTCGCATTCAAAGTGAAAAGTAGAGTGTTTAACGCGAGACTAAACAACCATAATGACACTCGAACTATAGCCACCCTCGCTATGCTCGGGTGTCTAAATATCTCGTGACATTATGGCTTGTTTTAGTCCCTTGTTGAACAATCTACTATTTCATTCGTTTTATTTCATTGACATCATGTTTAGTGTCTTTCAGTATTCTTACGCTTGAATTTCAATTATATTTGGTATGAATTAATTTGGCTAAATACATCACTCCTGTATTCCCAAGTGGGGTAGGCAGAGCAAACGAAACTTGACATAGACAAAAACCATGACAATGACTATTTCACGCTTCGCTGCCACTTTAAGCCTAATTTTAGGTTTGAAAAAAAGTGGAACACGTATAATAGTGACAAAGCGTACCTAAACCTATTTCCTTAATCGCCTCTTACGACTTCCACGGAAGAAATGGAAAGGTTTTATTCCATCCCGACACCACATTGGAAATATTACCGTTTAAATCCGAAAAATGACTCAGTCGCGGGCTCTTGACATTGAATAAAAATAAAGTTACTGATCCCGCCATTATTAAATTAATATCATTTCCGTCTATTTAGAAATTATATTTGACACTTTAATAGAGATGGTTGCCGAGAGCTCCTTTTAAATCAAATTAAAAGCCATTTTGCTGTGACAGGTCGTTTTGACACTTAATAATTTATCTACAGGGCCGGTAATTGACCATTATTATTTTTACCAGTAATCGGGTATAAGCGCTGGAAAATCGCTGTAAAATATTTCCTGAAATTTCATTATTGACCTTGTAGGAGATCAATGTTTCATCGCTTCTCAGGTCATTGCGCCCTGTGTTTTACCTACTTTACATCCCATAAGCATGTCCTGTTAGTCGGCGCGTACTTAGAGCGTACTTAGAGCCAGAAAACAAAAGACTGGGCAATATTTTTTTATGTTTACGCGGGACTTAATCACGGTATTTTTTAATTACCTCTCGACGTTTCGGCCGCGTTACAGCGACCGTGGTCACGAGTTGACAGTTGACAGTTGAGTCAACTCGTGACCACGGTCGCTGTAACGCGGCCGAAACGTCGAGAGGTAATTAAAAAATACCGTGATTAAGTCCCGCGTAAACATAAATATGTGTGAGAATCACGAAAGTTTAAAACAGTATAATGTTTTTTTATATAATTCCGGGGGAAAAAATCACAGGGGTTTTCAAACGCGTTTACCCGACCACTTATTAAAATATTCACGATCAAATTCCGGCCACAACGACTCGACTCGTCCTTGTAAGGCAGTTACTTTTATATCCATTTTTCAATTAGACGTAGCCGCAAAGTAAGTTTTATTCTTATGTGCATTGATATGTAGGGTCATACTCATACCAAATCCAAATTTACTGACAAATGTCTTTTTTTTTAGTATTGAAGTTTTCCGAAGAGGTAAAAATAACGTAGGTGTTAATAATTATATCGATAGTTATAGTTATGTTATTTTGACATCACTTGTAATGTCCCCTCTTTTTAACACATACATACGATAAAAATGTATACAATAGAGCACCTGTGTTTTATACACTCAAAACCCCATTTTATTTTACGAAAAATAATAATAACGTAACTAACGACCACAGAAAAAAAACTTTGGACTCAGAATAACACCTCTCCATTTCTTCCGTGGATGTCGTTGCCAGCCTGTCGCCTAAATCATACCTAAACCTATTTCCTTAATCACCTTTTAAGACATCCACAGAAGAAATGGAGAAGTGTGTATCTAAACTCGACACAACGTGGACTAAAATGGAGCTCGCGGGAAATGTGTCCATATTGTGCAATTTTTGGTCCGTCTAATGCTATGTGAGCTCTGCCTACCCCCTTTTGAGCTTACGACGCGTTTATCTACTTATCTATGTATGTATGTCCATGATTATATGTCACAAAACATGTCAAAGAGCTAGTTACGAAGTCTCTAATTTGCCTCGACTGAATGAAAGAAGATTTTTCAAATACAAAATACGTAGTCAAAGATCTTCCCATACATTGAAGGGGTAATTTATGTCTGGTTTAGTTTATGTGTGGTGACGGGTATAGAATAACCTCTCCATTTCTTCCGTGGTAGTCGTAAGAGGCGGTGGAAAGGTTTGGCTTTAGGCGACAGGCTAGCAACCTGTCACTATTCTACCTCTTCCATCTTTTCAAACCTAAAACTTTGTAGAAGTGGATGCAAAGCGTGATTATAGCCCCAGCATAGACGACAGACTTTTTGTGCGACCGAGTCAGCGGCGCACAAAAAGTCTGCATGGATTGTATGCATTATGCGGCGGTATTTTTGCGCGTCGTGTCCGTTACTGCATATAATTCCATAGGTTCTATATTCACAGACTAAAAAGTCCGTCGCGGTTAGTCTGTCGTCTGCGCAGGGCTTCATAATCATGGCTCTGTCTTCACGTTTTGTGTGCTCTGCCTACCCCATTTGGGAATACAGGCGTGATTGTATGTATGTTATAATTATAATACACAATAAGGATTTTGAATGGTCCAACCAACACAGAAAAGCGTGTTATCTGTTTTATTTTTAAAGAATTTTAAGAATACCGTTCTGTTTTTAAAGAACCGCGTTATCTAAAGACACAGGCATATTGTTAAGGGCTGATTCACCCCCTACCCACAGGGGGTAAGAGGGGGAGTCAAAAGAGCAATTGATTACGGGAGCATTGTTAAAACGTGCTTTTTGTACTTTCAGCTTTTTAATAAAAAATTACGGTGTTCTTACAACAATATAAAATACAACAGTACATAATACATATGTACAATCATGCCTGTTTCTAAATGGGGTAGGCAGAGCACACAAAACATGACATAGGCAAAACTATGATTAAGAATTTATGACTGTTTCTCGCCTCGCAGCCTTTTCTAGCATAATTTTACGTTTGAAAACAGAAGGACGTAAAATAGTGACAGGTTGCTAGCCTGTCGCCTAAAGCATACCTAAACCTATTTCCTTAGTCGCCTCTTACGACATCCACGGAAGAAATGGAGAAGTGTAATTCTATCCCGACACCACACAGGTTCTATTAAATTGCGGAACCCTAAGGAACCACAGGCATCAGCTAGTTGATTATAAAAATCTCTCCCTTAATCACAATCATAGACTTAGCAATAGATAGGTACCGCGAGTTCCTGCATTTGTAAGAAAACCAAGCGTGACACTTTTTCTCTACCTACTATAACGTCACAAGCGCTTTAGTGATGGGAATTGACAGTCCGAGTGAAACTGATTCAAAGGTGACGCCGCCTTATTCAAGTTGTCCTGTCTCTAGGCAGTTAAACCTAATCTAAGTGGTACAAAACTAAATAAAATCGCGTCACAGAGCTTTGCTCTCCCTTTTGGCTCACTTTTGGCACGCGAAGTACATACACTTGAGTCTTTGTCGTGGTTCCCTAATTAAAAAGCAAAACAATTAATTGCATAAAGAGAAGTAATTAATTAATATTCTTTTAGTAAAAGCATTGTGTTCTTGTACGCCAGACGCGATCTGCGGTTCGGTGTGAGTCGGGGTCTATTCCCACTAGTTCTACTGACAGTTCTACTGGTAGAACTAATGGGAAATTTCATTGATTTTTTTCCCAGTAGTTCCATTGGAATTTTATTAAAAAAATATTTACTTACTACAGTTTTCGTCGTTTTCAGTCATCCCTTTACGATTTTTTATAACTAGACGAAATCCCGGAAACTCCGGGATTTTGCGGGATTGGTGTTTCTAATCCCGCGGGGTTTCGAATTTGCGATCTCGTACCGGGACTGCATTCTCTAGTACCTATGTATGTATGTATGTATGTTTTTTTCCGTCTTGGCGAATCTAGCCCTGTTTGACATTTCCGAAGGGTGAGTTCCCGACCTTTCCATTGTCAGCGCTGGCATTTGACAAATGTCAAACTGTCAAATGTTAAATATGGACATCTTAGAATACCTAAGTGGTAAAAGAGACCAATTTTTTGTTAGGTCAGTCACGAGAGCACTAGTAACACTAATTTTACATACATCAAGCCTATTTCCAAATGGGATAGGCAGAGCACGCAAAAGGTAGGCAAAACCATGACTGTTT
Organism: Adoxophyes honmai; assembly: GCA_005406045.1. Classification (NCBI taxonomy): domain Eukaryota; kingdom Metazoa; phylum Arthropoda; class Insecta; order Lepidoptera; family Tortricidae; genus Adoxophyes; species Adoxophyes honmai. The sequence goes on from BHDV01010655.1 coordinate 101,302, forward strand.
CACGATTGGTTGCCACTTTTAGTGACAGGTTGCTAGCGTGTCGCCAAAACACACCGAAAACGATATATATCCTCTTGGGCGCCTCTTACGAAATCTACGGAAGAAATGGAGAGTTATTCTAAGCCCGACGCCACACGAGAGTTTTTAGAATACGCTTTATAAAAACCCACATTGTTCTTCTCGCGTTATTATTGTCTAGAAGGGAAGACATGTCATCGATCTACTACTTGACATTTTTAATTGACTGATTTATTTTACGAAAATTGGCTGACAAAAAGCAAAAAATAGCTGTGTAGGTACCAATTAAAACAATTAAAACGTAAAATAAAGTCTATTTCAATAGTTGACACGCCTAAACATACACTAAAAATATCCACAAACGCATTTCCCACCAACAATGACTATAAATAACCTTAAAATAGTAATTTTATCACAAAACAAACTCAAATACGTAAATCACTCCAAGTATTTAAGCTATCCAACGCTAGATGGCGCGCGGCGCAATCCTTTCAAACTATGAAAACTATCCGACATAGTTGCTCGTCGAGATACTCGGCAAACTTTGAATTTATGCCAAAATATGGAGTCGATGAAGTTAGAGGACGATTAAAGTTGGTGTCATTGTCTTGTGCCAAGCTAAATTGTTAGGAAATGGCTGCTGTTATTACTATATTAGAGAGTTAGATCTATTTACGTAGTTCTCATACGTGCCGTATTCGATATTCAGTCGTTGCATATTCGTATTTATGTCTCAAAATTTACTTCTATTAAATTTTAGTATCTATCAAGAAATATTTTTAAATTACTTTGCAACGGCATAAAACGCTGAGGTTTCGAAAAAAAAACCATACGCCATTAATGACGTTCAAACGTCAAATGTCACGTTTCCCGCCAAAAGCGATACCGCTGTCAAATGTCAATTCTTTTGTGCGAGGTTAACTGCCCGTGACGTGTCATTTATAGATTTGTACGATACTAATACGAATATTCTGGTAAAGGTGGAGGGAAATAACTGACTTCCATTAAAATTATTTCCGTGTGGAAATTTGCTTTTTTAGGAAACCTATTAAAATGACCTTTATCGGCCCAATTTTTTTAAATTTCTGTAAAATATTTTTATAATAAAAACATTTTATGTTCTTTTGATTGGAACCGTAAACAAAAAAATATCAATAATGCGATTGTCAATAATTATTTATGAAAAAAAAATACAAAAAGTTTCACATTGGAGGTGCGGGGTATCGATCCCCGTACCTCTCGCATGCTAAGCGAGCGCTCTACCATCTGAGCTACACCCCCTGATGGTAATAGTGTCGAATTTATAAACTAGTAGCTTTACGCATCAAAATCAGATTATGTTACTGACGTTATGATTATTTGAATAGGTGGCGATGGCGACTAAATTATTACGAGATTTTAAGATTAAGAGGATAGTTATTTTATCGATAGATTGGCTTACTGGAGATTAAGGTTGGTTAAGTCCACTTATGCTTAGTACGGCAGTTTTGTTGAATGCATGGTGTTAAATCGAGCTTGGTAAACAAATAAAAATGTGGATTTTTTAAGACTTTAATAGAAATGTGGTGTCCCTCACATAAACTCTCAATTTATTTCAAATAAAATTAGATATTGAAACAAAAATTAAAAAATCCAAAAAGTGTTTTCGCCCAACGTGGGGCTCGAACCCACGACCCTGAGATTAAGAGTCTCATGCTCTACCGACTGAGCTAGCCGGGCTGGTATTGGTAATGTTGAAATTACGTGTTGTATGCTAAACCGATATTTGTCAGTATAAAACGGCTTCTCAAACTGTAGTGTGTATTCTTTTTATAGCCTTTTAGTTGAAAAGTAAAAGGAATGGCGCCACTTTCGTAATTCAATTCCAAATTTTAAAATATGTAACAACGTAGGTTTTCATAGAATTAATTTATGTGTCTGTATATTAATGATTTTGTTTTCCCTATATGTATGCAGGTATGTACTCACAAAATAAACAAAATCATATCTTGGAACCCCTAATTTATAGAAACGTCAGTTTTATACCAATCAGCGTAACACCGGAGTGCTAACAGCTAATAATCTACTCGAAGTTTTAAAAACCTCGTCAAAAAAATGGCGGGACCAAAAAAAATCTATTGTCAAACTCGATGCCACCAACAAAGAGCGGTGCTTCGAATTTTTTTAATTCCTTCCAAATTAAGTTCTTCAATGGGTTAACTTCACTAATTGGCGACAGATTTCGCTTTTTTATTAACCCTTGCTAGTCTAAGTACTTGCTAACTAGTTCGTACCGGTCGAAACCGGATCGGACTGGATTTCGCTTTGGGAAGTTTGTGTATTGTTATTTTTGTCGTTTTAAATTATGACCTTTTACTTTTTTAATGGATATTTGTTTGTGCCGTGTGGTGTTGGGATTAAAATAAACACGTATCATTTCTTCCGTGAATGTCGTAAGAGGTGACCAAGGATATTTTTGGTGACGGGCTAGCAACTGTCACTATAGTATCTCTGAACTTAAAACCTAAAAAAAATCTAGAAGTGGGTACGAAAGGTGAAATAGTCACGGATAGTAGAATATCATAAGTAAGTACATATGTATAAAACTAGTACCTAGGTAAAGAACGACTTAAATGTACAATGTCACATTCAATGAATAATTCGTAACTATTGTGATTGTGACTTTAAAATTTTGTTACTGAATTTCCAAAAGACTTCCCACTACTAGTAGACTACTTTTTTAATCTAGACGTTTCTTTGCCAACTTATCTCACAAATGCAACTATTCACAAAGGAATTCCTTTTATCCGGGACTAATTATGGCATTAATTTTAAGCAGATTTTTAATTTATTTCGCCTGGGCCGAGTAATCGGATTGTGGTAATCCACGGCGAAGCCGGTTATTATGAGTTTTATAATTTTTTCCCGGATCTCGGTCAATAGGAGGATAGCTATTTTATCTCAGCAGTCTTTATACAATTTACAGTACATTTAACAATACAATACAAGATTGCAGTATGGATCATAAAAATTAAAAGTCAGTGATATAAAATGACAAATTGAATCTGGTGGTGCGCATTTGAACTATGACAATATATTTTTATTGGGACATTGGTCTAATTAAAGACACATTATAATTATGTATGTATGTGCTTTATATTTGTTATATTAAAATTGAATTGATTAAAGAGCAAACACAATTATATCATTAATCGAATAAATGAATGAATGATTACATATTGAGTAAATAATGGACCTGAGTTTTTGTATTATACCCACAATGTTTATACAAATCAGGAAGAACTGAAAAAAGACTATGAATCAAATGTATATCACATACACGAAGTGACGTATTATTTTTAATAAATAAAGTGTTTCAGCATATCTCATATTGATAGGCAGTTCCACAGAAGAATTGCCTGGATAGCAAAGTAATTATATTCAATGTATTGTTTTGGCCAAAGGTTCTTAGCCACCTTGTAAATACCCGCAGTAAACGGTCGTATAGATTCAATAATAGCATCATACCATTAACGGAATTGCTGAGTGGCTTTACGGCAACCCGCTATTGGCTGTTCGTACAGTATTATGTGTTTACCTATACCCGGGTTTTTAATGTGAGGGTTCAAGATAAGCAACTGGTTCGGATTACCCCGTTTGGTAACTAAAGTATAGAAAAAATGTGAAATAAAATCGAGTGTCGACTGATTTGATTTCAGGAGGAGCAACTTTTTGCGCAATGATTTTTTAAATTATTTTTTCGTGTTTAGTACGCATTCAAAATATTTATCTGGTCCTACATTAACTGGAAGTAGGAGATGTGAATCGTACACACACTCCTCTGAAGTTTTCGGAATTTGCATGTGAAATTGAATTTTAAATTACCAAAAATTATTCGGTGATTAAAAAATCGCGAAAAATCCTGCATACAACGACGAAATTCAATGATGTGAGTGAAGTTCTCAATCCGCATGGGGTCCGCTCTCTTATTTATTATGATTATTGATGTCTAATAAACATTTTTCATTTTTTGTCATTGTACATTGAAAATTCAGTCCTTAAATTTCTGTGACAATAAATAGGTAAATAAAAACGGGGGTACCTGTTAACCCTTTAACGCCCAAGATTTTTTTTTACAATTTTTCTGATTTTTTACACTTAAATGAGTTCTAATAGGTAATTATAACTAGGGAAAAATAATAAAAAAAATCGTTTACTTTTAAATTTTTAGAAAACACCTGCTAAGAATACTTAACATTGCCCAACTCTTAACAAATGACCGTCGGTATTCCATGTTAAGTATTCTTAACAATGCCCATTGTATAGAGATAAGAAATAAAATAAGAATTTTGTGATTTTTCCATATAACATTTAAATAGCTGCATGGAAATAGTAAAACAATTTCGTTTTGTTATAGGACAACCTCATGTTGCATTTTGACCTACATATATGTATAATGATTGCACTTCCAAAGTGCACACTGTGGCAAATGTCCTATACTATTACATTGAACGGCAGGTGGGGATATTACCGGTGCTTTTTTGGCACTAATAATTAGTGTTTATATTGCATAGTCCAGACCTATCTCTTTTAGGAGCTCCATTGCTATTATCTGTCTACTTGGTAATAGCTATTCTGCATTTCTTGATTGTCGCCGATATAACAACCAAGCGTTATTAACGCATTTGTCTAACAACATACATACATAAACGTCATTCCCTATTCCCTGCGGGGTAGGCAGAGATAACAGAATGCCTTTCGCTCCTATTCTGGCATACTTCACTCGCTTCACTCACATTCATCACTCTCGTTATACACGTTCAACGGTTTCGGGTACTCCTAATTTGGCCTCTGTTTAGAACATCGCTGATCTGGTCGATATTTATGTTCTTCGAGGGCACCCTCGACCGACTTGCCCGACTGTATAACAACTATGAATATAAAGCTATATATGCCAGCGCTTAGTTTTGAAAAGGCCAGCAACATGTCGCCCAAATCAACGCCGCCCATGTGAGCATTATATTGCTTCACAATTTGAGGGCACTGCGCGTTAAGTCGAGAATTTTCGCTCCTGGAATATCGTTGTATGGACTCCATGGGGCGGCAATCAACAAAACACCTTGCCAACGTTATTACTTATTGTCTACCCACTTTACAACAACTATCCTGTTCTTTTGGCAGACTACCTGCTTGTCCAACAATATTGCTTATCAGTGGGTTGTTTCAGCTGGCACCATCTGAGCCGGTTATTTCTTATTTTCTTATAGTGGCTAGACTACATATGCTCACTCATCATCACGCAGATTATGAATCGATTCGACTAAGGAATATACCATATACGACGGATGGTATTGCCGAGATCATCCTGGAAACAACTTTTGCCCCAAGCCCAAGTAGAGAAAAACCTCTTAAGGTTTACTAATTCATCTAAATAATCGCAAATGAGCATAGGGGACCTAATAATACTAAATAAATGAGGAAATAAATAAGAAATATGGAAATTATTGCAAATTGAATCTTTCATATTTTGTACCTTATCTTCGCAATGTAAAGTATACTTAACATGTCACAACGAATGTACATTTCTGGTAGCTGCGCAGTGCTAAGCATTCTTAACACGCGTGTTTGTAGTCCAGCCCTGAGTGAGTTAGTGAAAGATTGTGTCAGAAAAATATATAACCTGAAAGCACACACCCTCAAGAACATATTGCTAAAGAAATTTCTTGGATTTTATTGGAATAAACATTAAAAAAAAATTAATGTACACCTGGCGTCCAGCAGTCGATTGTAGTCGCGGTGCCTACTCGCCTCTACCTATCATAATGGCTGCGCCTGGGCAATAATTTTGCTTTGCGTAGGTGCGTCAGGTATTAGACTAACATTTTATTACAAAAAAATGGTATTATTCATTCAATTTCATGTCACTATATTTTTTTAAAACTTATGTTAAGTATACTTTACACTGCGAATTAAAGGGTTAAAAAGCCAGGAGGGTCAATAAACCGATGCTAAGCCACCCTCTTAACACAACAAGCGGATAACAGACGTAGTCCGCTTTTTACGACCAAAATGGCGGTCAGCAGACCCGGGCAAACCGGTTATAACTGCTTAGATCCGGTTCGCAATGGCTTTGACGTTTATTCCGGTAATAGATATAGGTAATAGGGTTAAAACATCGAGATAGCCCTCTGTTTATTTTGATGCAGTACATGACGTGAGAAGCAGGGCTTCTCAAACTTTTCACTTATGAAAATTGGGTGAGTGGAGCTCCAAGCGGGACAAATTGGCAATAATTCTTATATTATTTGATTGTGTAACTTAAAAACTAATAAGTGCTTTAAAAAAAGCTTGTATGAAGTAGAATGCTATGAATTCATTTTAAGTAATTCCGTAAAAAAATCAGACAAAACGCATGATAAGTGTTGATATACATACAATCACGCCTATTTTCCCAAATGGGGTAGGTAGAGCACACAAAACGTGACATAGAAAAAACTATGATTAGGTATAACTATTTCACGCTTCGCAGACAATTCTAGCATAATTTTAGGTTTGAAAACAGATATTGTTGACAGCAAATAATATTTCAATTAATTAAGTAAAACATTACAAAAGTTCCGTAAAACATCAAAATAAACTACATTTTCACGGGAAAAGACCGATTCGCAAAGCTTCCACTAATCACAGACTAACCAAACGGGCGGTCCGTATTTTTTTAATAACCGCTGCGGTCGGAGTCGATGGCACTTTGATGTTTATTCCTGTGTACTTCCAGTGTTGCCAACTTAAGCTAGAGGGCTGTGGTTACGTTTGAGGTTATTTTTTATTCGCTATAAGTTGAGAGATTTTGCCTTTGGAATGTAGTGATTGTTAAGCGAATTTAGTTTTTCAGCGAGAAGATTATTCTAGTGTTAATTAGAAATATCTTAGAATCCATGTTTAAAATACATGCTTAATATTTAATCGTGATCTATCTGACGGACTAATTAGTTTTTTTATCCATCTCGCCTATTATTTTTTATAATACAGGCGTAATGTATCTTTGTGTTAATATAAACTTAAACTAATAAGTTTTTTCTCTTTTTACAGGTACAATCAGCTTCTACATACGCCTCCAGATTATGGGTAAGTAATTTTTATTTTGTACTCAGATGAAAACAGAAGGCGTTTTCAAATTGTAGATTATTCCGGGCAGCACAAACCCTCAAATTTATTTTGGATTTTTGCTCCAAATTATGTTTTTTTAACAACTGTGAACGAGGTCCAAGGTAAAACCAATGCTCGACGCCTTAACGCCCAGTGGATGAGACCCATCTGTCACCTGTCTTACTATGAGTATGACGTAAGGTTGCAAGTGCCAAGTATTGGGTCAGTGTCGAGCACAGGGACGTTTACCTTACCTATCTGGGAAATAAAAACACAATGTTAGTGTTTGCTTTGGTTCCTCAACGATAATAATATAGAAAAACTTGATATGTCTGTCGATACGTAAATATTTACGTTGCAATTTCTCGGGCGACTATTGAGCCAATGTTGCTAAGAAAAAGGTTGTGATATAAGTCCATTTTTATGCTAGGCAATGCGACATGAAGCAAGGTATAAATCTCTAATTTACCTGTATATTAGAAAGACTTACTTTACATTATTATATCACCACGACAACCATGCACATTCAATATGTAGTCTTACTTTTGTAAAAGAAAACTTCGCAAGGAAAACGCCTGCAATGCATTTTATAAACAAAGCCTCCCCGAACTTAATAACTGCAGCCAATTTATCAACAACGTCAACGTTATGGAACGTTCCAAAACGTCCGACCACGTTCAACCACGTTCATAACCTTAGATTAACGTTACTTAAGCCAGAGCTGAGACTTGTAATGAAATTCTGTGAAATTCCCTTACCTGCCGTTTTCACCCCTCCCTTTGTACACACACACACACACAGCTACGCTTTATCCTTATACCTACATACTTGTGATTGTAAATTTGTAACCCTCCGGAAGTAGGTTGGGCCCTTTTTAGATTTTTTTTTTAGTTTTAATTACAAGAGATTTTTATGTGTTGGGTTTGGAATTACTCAGCGCCGTTTCTTCCATGGATGTCGTATGAGGTGGCTTGAGGAATAGGTTATGTTTTAGGCGACAGGCTAGCAACCTGTCACTGTTGAACGTCTTATATCATATGATTTGAATTGAGTAACATTTAATGTGCTCTGCCTACCCCATTTGGTGTACCTAATGGTTATGTTAAGTAGATGTTTTTAATGCATTGTGAAGATTTATTGCTAATTCTTACCTTTTTTATGTGGAGCTTTTCTCAACTCACGACCGGAATCACAATCACAATAAATATAAACATTAAAGTTAACAAAATAAACAAACGAATCCATTTTTAAAGTTTCAGCATCTTTGCCCTTACTGTGTACTTCATCTTACCAGTAATTAAAAACAAAACATTCTAAAATATTCAAAAACCTTTTAATTAACACCAGTACCTAATAAAAACGAGCGTTCCATTTTCGAAAAAAAATAATAATTCTAATTTCAAAGCGAAAACAAGCCAGCAACGTTCCGCGTTTCCATTGCACGATCGTAAAAAATCATCGCCGCGGAAACCGTGTCACGTCATACCATTTTCATTTAGCCTATGCGGGGCCTACTGTCCTAATCATCATTACGCCATAACGCCAATGTTAGTGGGTGGCGTAAAGAGCGAGCGAGGCGAGTCCTAACCTTTTGACGCTAAGAGTGTTACATTTCTTTGATCTGTGTCGTATCTCTGAAATTGATGAATCGGTTATTTAGTAGCATGATTTTGAAAATCCAGGAATCCATACTTCGTCCACTTTAACATTAACGTACATACATCACGCCTTGTCCACTTGGCTCTTTTACATACATAGGTAAGGTAGGTACGTCATACCTATATTCCCAAATGGTAGGTTGAGCACTAGAAATTTAACATAGGTGAGACCATGTCTATGCACTTTAGCATGATTTTGGGCTTAAACGTAGATGCAAGAAGTATACATGAGCTGAGCTTAGTTCCTAAGTCATCTCTTAGGACATGCACGGATGAAATGGAGATATTATGTATATTATTCTAATTCCGACACTTCAAGGGTCTCAATAAAGGTATAATAGATGGTAGTAATTTCAAGCCACAGGCAAGCAACCTGTCACTTATACCTGTACCTTCTGTTTGCAAATCTAAAACTATGCTAGAAGTGGCTGTGGCCGCGAAGAATGCACCATAAACATGGTTTTGTCTATGTTACGATTCATGTGACCTCATAGATATTATATGTATTTATGTAGTCGTATGTGACTGCACTTGGACCACATGAGCTTTTACGAGGTAAGCTCAGGGAGTAATAATTAGCGTAACAAAGAAACTTTAGCTCGAGACAACGGTAATGATTATGCGGGAGCTTCCGGGTCAGGAGTGTCCCCGCAAAGGGGTTGCGGGAATGTAAACTTTGTCCACTTCCACCTACATACATCATGTATAGAAGATTGGGGTAGGCAGAATGCTAGAGAAGTAACTTAGGCAAAACCATATCTATGCACTTTAGCGTGATTTTGGGTTTAAAGGTAGATGAAAGAAGTATAAGTGACAGGTTGCTAGTCTGTCGTTAGAAGCATGCTTAAGCATATTTACTTAGTCGTCTCTTAGGACATCCACGGATAAAATGGAGAGGAATGTCTCTAATTCTGACACCTCAAAGGTCTTGTTAACAATCAATTAGATTATAGTATACTTCAGGCGACAGGCTAGCAACCTGCCACTCTAAGAAATTTACTAGAAGTGAAACGTGTGTTGTGTCGTGTCGGTATATAATAATAATAACACCTCTCCATTTCTTCCGTAGATGTCGTAAGAGGCGACTAAGGAAATAGGTTTCGGTTTGCTTTGGGCAGGCTAAGAACTTGTCTTTTCAAACCTAAAATTATACTAAAAGTGGCTGGGAAGCGTGAAATAGTCGCTATCATGGTTTCGTCTGTCACGTTTCATATTCTCACCCTACCACTAAGAGCTACGGGCGTGACTATAATGTAATGTATGTATCATCATCATCATCAGCCTATATACGTCCCACTGCAGGGCACAGGCCTCCTCTCAGTATGAGAGGGCTTGGGCTATAGTTCCCATTCCCACGCGGGCCCAGTGCGGATTGGGAACTTCACACACAACGTTGAATTACTTCGTCGCTGTGTGTAGGTTTCCTCACGATGTTTTTCCTTCACCGAATAGCTCGTGATAAGTATCAAATTCGATATCGCACATAAATTCCAAAAAATTCAGAGGTGCGAACCCGGGGTTTGAACCCACGACCCTCTGCTTGAGAGGCCGCATGTCGAACTGCTGGGCTAATGTTTGTATGTTAAACGTAAAATAGTCACGGTTATGTATGAATATACTATAGGGTGTCGTGTGCTCTGCCTTCCCCATTTGGGTATACAGGCGTGATGTATGTATGTATGGGCTGTTAATATCCTCACAAAATTCACCCATCTGCAAAGGTTTATTGCCCCGCTATCATTCATAAAAAGACAAATTGAGTTAACCACAAAACGTTCGGTTAGCATTGAGGCTGTATGATTGATTGCCTTTATCTATTGATGCCATTAAAAAAATATTTACGCGCGCATTCAGGGTTCGCGCGTTTTTTTCGTGGGATTTTGAATGCATCGAATGACAAGACAATAATATTAGAGTATGTAAGTAAGTGTGTTTATTTTATTTTATAATTATGTGTTTATCGCTGTTTAAATAGTTTAAAGTTAGATTATTTACTTCATTGTGAAAATACAAAATTTTGAGTTCATCTTTCTCTCCAAGCGGATATTATCCCTGGGGATCGAAGTCGACAGAGAGAAAGTTAGAAGTTGTATTCATGCAGCCATCTTTGAATCACCGTTGGCGCGATGTAGAACATTTTGTCAGCTGATGACGTTTGCGGAATCAGTTCTATTACTGGAGGATAGGTGGCGTTAGGATAGGCTGCAATAGTAAACTCGTTTTAAAATAAATGTGACAAAATGGAAGCAATGAAGAGGTGATTTTCTAATCCGACACCTCACAACTGTCCGCTATTTACTACCAAACAACTACAATTCTTAAATCAAAAACCAACTTTAAAATCTACACAAAATCGCACGTCTCTAAGGTCGCTGGTCCTCAAACTGTGAACGCAATCAGCTCTGTTTGCCCGGCCGCCATAACCGGCTATCTCATCCGCACCCTCATACCGGACGTGGCCGCGCATATTGTGCGAAAACGGGGTGTAAAAACTTAATGCCTTATTAAAATTGTGTTTATTAAAAGGCTGGGTAAGTTCTGTGGGGGGAGGAGGGGGTTTAGTAGTGTGCAATGTAAATTTGTAAATGGATAATGAATGAATGGTGTCGGTTTTACAATTGGTCCTATTTCTTCCGTGAATGTTGTAAGATGTGTCTGAGGGACTAGATTGAGGTATATTAGCAATGGACTAGCAATTTATCACTATCGAACCATAGTTGTCTGACTTTAAATCTGACAGTTTAAACGGCGTCTGTCATATGATTTGAGAATGAGTTTGTTTGATTTGATGAATTTAAGTATGTTTGATGTTGTGTTTGATTAAATTGAGATCTTCCTTCCATTGGTCAGGTAGTTGTTGAGCTAAACAACGTCATACATAGTCTAGTGGAGTGTCTAACGAAGATGACTAGCGTTCTCGAGTTTGATATTCGGTAGGGGTATTCCCAAATGGAGTTGGTTGAACTATTTCAGGTATCGTTCCCACTTCTAGCATATTTTTAGGTTTTAAGTTTACATTGCCGTGTGGTGTCGGGATAGAATAACACCTCTCCATGTCTTCCGTGGATGTCGTAAGAGGCGACTAAGGAAATAGGTTTAGGTATGCTTTAGGCGACTGGCTAGCAACCTGTCACTATTGTACCTGCCACCTCAAAACCTAAAAGCTACTATGCTAGAAGTGGCCACAAAACGTGAAATAGTCATTGTTTTGTCTATGTAGCGTTTTGTGTGCTCTGCCTACTTCATTTGGGAACACAGGCGTGATTGTATGTATGTATATACGTAAGTTTATATAAACAACAGTGACAGGATGTTATTCTGTCGCCTAAATTATACCTTAAGCTATTTCCTGAGTCACCTCTTACTACATCCGTCCACGTGACCCACGGAAGAAATGGACAGGTATTATTCCAAACCCGACCTATATTATTACACTGGACGTTGTATATAATTACAAGTTTAGAATAACCCATGTCTATTGTCGGGTTTCCTTAGTCGCCTCTTACGACATCCACGGAAGAAATGAAGAGGTGTTGTTTTAATTAATCCGACACTATTCAAAACGGAAAAGTGTTATACTCGCAAGCTAAAACGAGAAGAGTACGTAGTTTCTGTTTTTCAGACATACTTATCCAACACGTAATAAGCACCGCGCATCATACAGCATCGAGACAAAGCGTTGCGTTAAAAGATCATATCCATTGTCGGCTGATGTAGGTCGGTTGGCGGTAAGCGACAAGCGGGAGCGGGTATCAAATAATGTGTACAGAGGTCAGAGAGTCCTTATAACTACTTCTAGCGAATGTCTAGTTAAAGGTGTCCCATTTCTCTAATAAGATTGATACGATTTGTATAACAGACGACTAGGAAACGCAATGAAACTATAAATATTTTTATATACAATTTTCAAAGGCGATTGGATTTTCAAATTCTTTGTAGAAAAAAATAACGTGACAATCTGAATCATATCAATCTTAAATATTTGAATAGCACATCAGTCGTAGAATTGATGACCGATGGGACACACAGAATAAGCAGATTGGGTAGGCCTCCAACAAGATGTTGCGACGATCTGTTTAATTTTGGAACGCATTATATGACAGCGCAGTATCATTATCTTGCAAGACCAGGGTCTTGAGGGAAGCAAATGTAAAGCTATAAACGTATTTCGACTGAAATTGAAATATGTATTTCGTAACGCCGCTATCGCTTGTCTCTTACGCCACAGTCGCGCCCCAAGAGCGTAATCACGGCCCCACTCCAGCGCCGACACTGTATTTGCATTTACTCTGAAAATTTCAACTCCGGAACAGAAATGATTCCGCCGTTGGTTACTTGATAATGGGCACGTTTGTTTTGTTTTTAAGCTAATGCAGATAAACGGGTTGTGTTTATTTAACTTTGGATCTGTCGTAGTTTTTATGCTTTCTCTACATATGATACGAGTGTTAGGGTCGTTTGACTATGTATAAGCATTTTTGCTGACTGTATTTTTTGCAAATAGAACCTGCACTTTACATTCTAAACACGTGCACATAAAAAGTCAATCAAGTCAAAAATAAACGGCCGGATAGCCCAATGGTTAAAGAATCTGACCGTGAAGCTTAAGGTCCCGGGTTGGATTCCCGGTCTGAGCAGATGTTTGTATGATGAATACAAATGTTTGCTCTCGAGTCTTGAATGTTTATCTATGCAAGTAAGTTTATCCGTTGTCTTGTACATACCCATAGCACAGGCATTGTCTTATTTGGGACTAGGTGATTGGCGTATATATTGTCCAATTAAATTGATTGAATAACCCTGCGTTAGACATTTTTAAGTTGTGTCAAAATCTATTACTGTTCTATTTTATTTCATAATTATTTCTCTAAAGACTTTTCTAAAACTCCGCCCGCCTTGTCGTTAAAAACTCCTCCCGCTAGAGCTCCTAAACCACAAAAGTTAAGATATTAAAAGGAAAAGGATAAAAAAAGGATTCGCAAAACTTCGCACCATCGACAATGGAAGACACTTAAATGTTGCAAGTAACGAAAAAGTTTTTTTTTTAAACAACCGTGTTGTCTATGGGAATGTTGCCGGTTTTAGAAGGGTTAGAAGATTATTTTGTATGTATTTTATTTTATTACGTTATGGTATAAATAGAGTTCATTTGGAACAACATGTTTTAATTTCAGTGTATAATTATTCTCCAGAATGGGCAGGAACACAACAAAGCCATCTCTTTCAAGCTACTTTTTTGTACAATAACATTTTCTTTTTTAGTAACAGAAAAAAAGAACTAGAGGAAGTAGTTTATTTAGGCTGGTCTCAAGTACCTAGTGCTTACATTTGTTTTCTTAAAATACAATTTCACATTTGTTACCAAACTAATGGAAGAAATAAATAAAAGAATAAGCTTTAGCTAACATAAATCTGAAATTAATGCTGTCTGTTTGTATGATACCTATTCACGCTTAACGCTTAACCGACTTCTACAAATTGGAGTACGGAGATAGTTTGGGTCTAGAGAAAAGATAAAGGCAGTACCTAGAAGTTTAAACCGGAAACAGCACAATTATTAAAAATTTCAGTATCTAATTTATGTTGAACCCTCATCTTTACGGTCGATCATATTATGAAAGGATCAACAAACTGGTAAGCTTATAATTCCCAATATTTTAGTCCCTTTGGAAGGCATAAATAAATCCCACGCAGACAGAGTCACAGGTAACAGCTAGTGCATTAAATACATGTAAAAGATAATATCTTTAGGAGGGTATATTATACCCTCTAGCCTTTAAAGACATTACCTTAAAATAACGAGAAGAAATTCCAAAAGTTGTGTAATCGTTTCCCTTTTGAATAAATATCTTGAAATTTTCACAAAAGCATTACTTGCGCGAATAACTTGTGAAGTGCGCCGTATGTCCCACGTACTAAAATTAAAATACATAGCCATATTATCTGGTTATTGTGTTTCGGAGCGGAGGTTAAGATAGCTCGTATCGTTACTGTTACATGAGGCATTACACTTTGGGCCTCTGGGTTGGCAACGCATCTGTAATCTGTCTGGCATTGCGGCCTATGGATGGTGGTGGTAGCTTACACTATTTGGCATCGAATTTAGCAATATTTAAAAAGCATGAACTTACCCCGCTACTTAAAATCTTGCCTAGTTTGATACTGAATATCCGTTGGTGATTAATTTGCTCGTGTACCTCTAACATAAAAAAAGTGTTCATAAAAAAAATGATTTTAATTTTGTCTTGAATATAAGTCACCCTTTTTTTGATTTGGAAAATAATTTACTTGCAAGTTACTTCATTTGGTTGAACTGACCCTAAGAAAGGACGCAAGAACGTTTTTAAATGTTTCTGTGACTTTTCTGTGTCCTTTGTTGTTCGTTTTACTGAACATATTGAATTTGATTGTTCTTGCTTTTACCATTATGCTATAAATTTGCAAAAAAAAGTTGCGTATTGAAACTATCTACTACTGCTTACTAAACTATCGAAAGTGGATAAAGGCTAAAACAAACGAAATTCCAAACAGTCTATTAAATAACAAGTCATTGAGCGAGTCCAGTCTATTATTATTACGAAACTTTCAGAGCCACTGACCGCCTTTACATTGAACTAGCTGCCAGAATGCCGGCACGCTATTGGTCAGTCTAATACGCGCCCATCGCGCGCTTCGTTCCGCCATTTTGAATCGCGCAGCGCTTCCATCACAGCAGCTAAATGGAGAATAATTTCGAACATTTGATTCCGTTTATTGTTGATTTCAAGCAAAATTTTAAATATAAGCACTACGTTTTCGTATATTTCATTAGTAATCTAATTTCATACTTACGTTTTCAAAGTTAAAGTTATACGATTATTGGTTGCGAGGATAAATGAGTAAGCGTTGTTGTTCCTAAGCGGTGAAAGCGCTTGATAGTGTAAATCTAATTTCCTCCCTTCAGTATTTTCTGCTAGTCATTCACTTCATTCAATCATTCGCGTTCAGTTCAGTCTGATTTTGGCATTCGGTGGTCGCGGGTACGTTGAAGGGAAATTATAATTAAAACTAAATAACGGTTTAGCCACAATTGTTCATCCATACACAGTTTAGCTGTAGAATTATGTTTTTAATCTGTGATTAATTTCGGCGCGGCGTTCTATTCTATTTTTAAATTTGTATTCAGAGTTTCGCAAAAATGGCGGATAGTTGGGTGTTTTTTCGTGGTGTGTTCCCGTCGTTGAGTACAGAAGGATAATATGGGTGAGTTATTATTATTATAACTGTTTATGGTTTTCCTCGTATGTTTCATTTTTATGAACTAAATACCTAGTCATTCGAAAGTCACGGAACTTGATAGTTTTCAAGGACACTTTAGTTTTTTCGGTTAAGTATTGAAAAGTTTGGATTTAAAAATACCCACGTGTTTTTTTAAACACGAGTGTCAATAATTTGTGATTTCATGCCACATTTTCAAAGTAATTATTGCACCTAAACCGGTTATTATGAACTCATTTCTGAAGTTAAATCAGTATTTTTCTTTTCAAGTTTTTCGTTAAGCTTTAGCAAAGTAAATGTAGAATCGAGCTGTGTAGTGTAGGTAGACATGTAAATTGGGAGTCAAAGGGTGTATTACAAATGCTTGTGGTTTAACATTCTGGCTGTAAATGTAAAAATGCGAATGTACTCTAAACAGGAAAAGGTTTCTTTTGTTGGTTAATTCTGTGTAGGTACTAGTCTCAATGGAGGAGCGAATTGTATCATCAGATATTAGTTTCAAGATCGAAATACTAAAAAAGATAGGACTAATTGATTTTCACGATAGATTTCTTTAAAATAGTGCAAAAATTATCCGTTTTCGAAAAGGCCAGCGTCTACCATAAAACACGTGTTAGATTGTGGCGAAATTAGACATAATCTGTATTATTATAACAAAGACGAAAGAGCTGATGTTCATCTGTATTGAAAAAATACTGAAACTTCTGGAACTATTAAAAAAATACCTAAGAACAGACAGTTAAGAGATTCGGTTACTTTTTCGTTTGGTGGCCTTTGATGGCTGAAACCTTTACCGAAGTACCCAAGACTTAGTTTTTATCAATAAAACGTTTTACTACTAAATACCAAAGCATTATTTGACACATGCATTGTGGTACTATTACTAATACGTTATTAATTACGTTAGTAATAGTACTTCAATCGACACATGCCATTGTTTCTTTCTGTACTCAATTCTGCACAACTTTTTAAAGATAACTGCGAGACAGAAGACAGAAGTGTCCAATCCAATGCTACTAATGTTAGTAAAGACGTGGTTCCTCTGGTAAACCGTAACGCCCTACGGACCCCTAACCCTCAAAACGGCACCCCCGGAGCACCCTCAAATACCGCGAATACTCGCTTTGAAGTCCCAACTATGCCACGCATCGTGCCCAGATTAAAATATTTTTTTGTTGATTGTAAATTATAATTAAACGACAGATAGTCATGTTTGTGTTAAGGTTTGTTGATCTCGCGTTATCTTTGGATTTAAGAGTTCTGTTGTACCTACAATCCCCGGCATTCGTCCTGACCAAAGTCTAATTTTAATTTGAATTTGAAACTTATGTTGTTCATAAAAATTTCAAACTTTGACATTTGTCCTTTTTAAAGGATATTGGGATGAGGTGGCAAGCTTATTTAGGGGTAAGTTGGCACCGCTTTTTTCACGGTAAAGTGATGCGTGAAATTACCTTCACTATCTTAAAAATCTTGCCAAATAAGATGCCGAGAACTGTAGCCTATGTTGTCAAGTTTAGAATAAGTAACACATTTCCATTTCTTCTGTCAACTTTTAGCAATCTTTGTAAGAGGCAACTAAGGGAAATTGGTTTAGGTACGCTTCAGGTGACAGACTAGCAACCTGTCACTGTTGTACCTCTAAAAATATGCTAAAAGTTGCTATGAATCGTGGAATAGTTAAGATTTTATGTCCCTAGCGTTTCGCGTCCTCTGCCTACCCCATATGGGAATACAAGCGCGATGTTTGTTGAGAATACTTTGGCCACAGATTTATATCGAAATAGATGCCGCGAGTTCCTGTATTTGTATGAAAACCAAGCGTGCCACTTTTTCTATACTGTAACGTCACATAAGCGCTTTAGTGATGGGAATTGACTCCGAGTGAAACCGATTCAAGGGTGACGCCGCCTTATTCAAGTCCTGTCTCTAGGGAGTTAAACCTAATCTAAGTGGCACAAAACTAAATGATATCGCAGAAAAGGAAGAACATTGCTCTCCCCTTTGGCTCACTTTTGGCACGTGAAGTTACATAGGTACACTAGTCATCTATTTCGATATTTCGGCTTTTGCTCATGAATTTCACAATTAGCAAACCGAAATTCGCGTCCAAAAACAAGTTCTACCAAAATCGGCAGCCAACATCTGCCTGCCCGGTTTCAATGGCCATAGAATTCCCAGGACCCTAGACGGTATTGTGCGGCCACGTGCGGGGCAGATGCGTGCGCGCAGCGTTTAGCTAGGCTCGCCACGATTTGGGCTTTTTGGGGACTTCCGTTTTTTAACTTAATTTTGGAATCTTTTTAATTTGCTTTCAACGTTCCCCGCGTGGTGTCGCTTTAGGGCAGCGCAGATGACAGACTTTTTGTGCGATCGAGTCTGCGGCGCACAAAAAGTCTGCGTGGATTGTATGCGTTGTGCGCCGGAGTTTTTGCGCGCCGTGTGCGTTACCGCATATAATTCCATAGGTTCTATTTTCACAGACTAAAAAGTGCGTCACGGATAGTCTGTCGTCTGCGCAGGGCCTTAACTTTTGAATCTTTAACTTGTTTTAAGAGTCCCCGCATGGTGTGGCTTTGAGAATAACATCTACCCATTTTTCCTCGGCATGGGTTTCGACATATCAATTTGTATCATAAATATTTACTTTCTCCCTTCTATGACTAGCCAATGTAACTTTACAATAGTTAAACCTAACATCAAAACTATTTCCATACTTACATTCACGTCTGTGTTCCCAAATAGGGTAGGCAGAGCACACGAAACGCGACACTGACAAAACCATGACTATTTCACGCTTTGCAGCCAGTTCTAGGTTTGAAAACAGAAGGAAAAGGTACCTATAATAGTGACAAGTTGCTAGCTTATCGCCTAACTCCTAAACCTATTTCCTTAGTCGCCTCCTACGACATCCATGGAATATCCTCCTAAGGCCCAGCACCAAATTTTGATCGTTTGAATTTGAGGCTTAGTGTCATTCATGTAAAATTCAAACTTATTTTGACATTAGTCCTATAGGTAGGACCATGGGCCTTAGGAGGATAAAAGGAGAGATTCTAACCTGACACCGCAAAACTATTTTTATCTTATCATTGTGCCTATCTTAATTAGATACACATTCCCTGTTTGGTGTCGGGTTTACAATAACACCTCTCCGTTTCTTTCGTGGATGTCTTGGGACGCGACTAAAGAAATTAAGTAAAGGTGCATTACTGTTACTGTCTACACACTAGCACTAGTCTACATTGTTCCACTAGCGATCCTACCATCTCTCTCGCTTCATCCACATTCAATATCTAACATTGTCGGAGCTAATGTAATTAAAATTATAAATTAACAAACATTTTACGCAACTATTTCTCGATAAGCGCTGACCGGACGTCACACAAAAAATATCACAAACTAACTCGCGAGTCGTTATCAAGTTAAATTTGAACTCTTTTGCCCTTAACTTCCTTTATTATGTTAATTGAACGAGGTCGTGTACGAGGAAGCGAACATTTGAAAATAACAATAGAAGGAAATACAACATCGCAATGCAAATAGGTAGAAATAAAAACTGGTCGTAACTTGATTTTTTTTTAAAAGGAATTTGCAGTTTTCGGATGTCAAAAGTAGCTGAAATAAACAAAACTACAGTGAGACTCATTCATTGTGAAATTAAACAGGTACACTCAAATCTTTATGTGAACAATCATCGGTAACAAAGAGTAGTTCTGATTACATACATACATACGTACATATTCTCACGCCTGTATTCCCAAAAGGGGTAGGCAGAGCACATAAATTCAAAAATCCAGTGCCAAGTTATGATTAAATGACTTAACAAAACATTTTTTTAATGCCTACAACTACTAAACACATATTTATTGTCATGTTTTTTTTGTCAGAAGGGTCCAATTTTTTTTTAAAGTCAATGTCCAAATTAATTAAAAAAACATTTACTACTTTTTTTGTTTGCGGGTCTTATAACAACCATTTTAAGATTATTTAGCATCAATAATAACTGTCAATAAAAAAAAAAATACGCATAACGCAACTCATAAACTATTTGTAGTATGGTTCGCATTTTTACCCGAACAAAGCTATGCGCGAATTTACTCCCACTAGAACAGCGTTTCTCAAACTTTTTTAGTGACGGAACCCTTTTGGAAAGCGAAACACTTGACGGAACCCTACAAAAAAACGTTTTTAAAAGTATTATTTATCCACCCGTCCGTCCATGTATTCGCTGCGTCAAAACTTTCGATCAGAGAATGGCGTTTTGTTTTTTTTTCTAAATTCTTGCGGAACCTTATCTTGGACATCACGGAACCCTGGGGTTTCGCGGAACACACTTTGAGAATAGCTGCACTAGAACAAACCTTGCCATCTAACTTGCCTGGGACTATACATACACATACAGTTAGATAATTTAACATGCCAGTTAAATCAACAGTCAACAAAAAAATACGTTCAATTCCACCACTGACATACCGCACGCCATTCACTCAATTGAATGATGGGCATATCATTCGTTCAATCGGGACTGTCCGACTATCGCCCAAAATCGTCGTCACTGTCACAGGATGCTGCCCTCATTGTGAAAAAGTACGAGGCGCGTGTTGCTTTGTAGGCCGTTGGAACTTTGTCGTTTTTAACCTATGTTTGTATAGGCCGCATTTTGAATGGAATTAAGATGTCATACATACAGAAGCTGTGTAATACTAGTAGATGTTTTATTAGTGGCTGAATCATACATACAAGCGCTTATGTTCTCAATCGGGGTAGGTAGAGCGCACAAAACGCTGCGCAGACAAAACCAAGGATATGTCACGTTTCGTAGCTTCTAGCATCATTTTAGGTTTAATATGACAAAAGTATAATAAACAAAATCGCTAACAGTGTTGCCACCTGCTGGGTTTAAAAGTCGCTAAACATTTTTCGAAATATCGCTAGATTGTAGAAAATGTCTTCCAAAAATCGCTAAATGTATGGAATACTACCTATATTAACTGAAAAAAAAAACACTAAAATGTATGAAACGCCTGAAAAAAAAAATCGCTAACATAGTCCCAAAGTCACTAGATTTAGCGACAAAGTCACTAAGGTGGCAACACAGATCGCTAAATTGGCAACACAAACAGAAACTCGGGTTGCCAGTAGCGTGGCGACCGGCCGCGTCTCGTGATCAGTTTAGTAACTCGTTGGTGACTAGTCGCTTCGCGTGAACTTCAATGTGAATGTATGGTCGGTGACGCTCAAGCAACTCTTTACATACTTTCAGTTTGTAACTATGTAGTTAGTAGAATAGCTTCATGTACCATCGCGAACAGGGATTGTTGAGCCACTTACCTATGTTTGTAACTTGGTCGTGTAATACTAATCCGATAGCTGACATCTAGTCGGTCACATCGGTCATTGATTACACGTCTAAATTGCGAACAGTGGCATGTGGCTCGACAATCCCGGTTCGTGACTGTACGGAAGGGCTAGTGATAAGTTACTAGTCTGTCGCCAAAGCATGCATGGCCGTGCGCAGACGACAGACTATCCGCGACGGACTTTTAGTCTGTGAAAATAGAACCTATGGAATTATATGCAGTAACGCACACGCGCCAAAAGTCCGGCGCTTAATCCAATCAACGCAGATTTTGGTGCGCCGCAGACTCGATCGCATAAAAAGTCGTCTGGTGCACCTAAAGCTATTCCCTTAGTTGCCTATTACGACATCCACGGGAGTAAAGGAGAGTTCTAAACTATTCTAAACCCAACACCACATTGGAACGAGAGGGGGATATTCTGCGAGGGTGTGTCCTATAATCAATATTAATAAAAGCTAGGGGTAGTAGATTATTTTGACAGTATCTTCATCTAAAGTGTTGGAAAACTGGCACAGTTTTAGTATATTTTGTGAGTAGACTATAATCACAATATAGACTGCAATATCACGTTTAACCATCTGGTTACCCAGAATTTGCTAAACGTGGCACTGGATTTTTGAATTCATGTGCTCTGCCTACCCCTCATGGGAATACAGGCGTGAGAATATGTATGTATCTATAGTATAGATTCTATCCCATCAAAAACATCCTGTAAAAAAACTACCCAAGTCTCGTTGAAGCTGCTTGTTTATCTCTAAAAAGTAATGAAATCTGAAATCTAGACAAAGTTGTGCCAAGTCTAAGGTTCCTTACTGCGATTTCTTAATTATTATAGTTAATATTGTGTGCCTTGGCCGTTCTCTCTCTCTCTTTTCCCCGTATGTATGTTGTTGACAAAAGGGTGCTCTGAAAGACTGATTGATTGGACAGTTCCAAACCTTTGATACTCCTGAACCTTCGTACCCCGAGATGAATGCCTTCCCTATTCAAAATAACGGCTCACATGTTCCAATTGACCTAATAACTGTTGGCCTAATGTCTCGTTTGACCTAAATTATAAAGGCCTAAAAGAACCGTGTATTTTTTTGTGTGGTCTCGTGTTTGGAATAACAGCGCTCCATTTCTTCCGTGGATGTTGTAAAAGGCGACTAAGGAAAGTTTAGGTATGATTTAGAACCTGTCACTCTTTCACCCCTTTCGTCTGTTTTTGAACCTAAAATGATGCTAGAAGAGGCTGCGAAGCGTGATATACAGTGATTGGATCTAGAATGAAATTTCCCGGGGTTTAAGTCCATAATATTAAGATGGATATGACTTACAACCCCGCGGCTTTTTTGTTATTTTATTATCATTACAAAAAGTAAACAATTACCCATGATCAACCTCTTATATTAAATGAAACGGCTACTTGAAATGAGCAGTATATAATGTCTAGACTGACGTTGTCATTTAAATCGAGCTCTGCTTATCATTTTCTCAACATTATCGACAAATAATAATAATTTCATTACAAATACCCGTTAGACAATTCTAGTGTTCTTTAGGTGTGCACTTAATAAATGACGTATTTTTATTTGAGGCCTTTTCGAATCCAATATCCCGGGAAATCCCGAGGCACATCTACTATAAGCATAACAATTGAGGTCGTTCACCCCAAATTGCATCCTAGATCCGATCACTGGTGATATAGCTATGGTTTTGAGTATGTAACGTTTTGCATGGTCGTCTACCCCATTTGGGAACACAGGCGTGTTTGTGTATGCTGTCTTTCATATTATTCCGAATATTACAACGGGCACCGTCACGCAACCGCTCCGCTTCTATCACTGCGTTGAACTTATCTCACATCCCTCTTTTTCGAGTACAAGAACCCACAAAATGGCGGATAAGGATGTCAGAAATGAAATAAAGTATCGATACACACATATATCGAAATCGACATTTTTGAAAATATCGATTTTGATATTTTTATTTCAAAATATCGATATATCGGTACCGAAAAAAATGGTCTAATTGACTTCAGTCATCTTATACTCTGTATTTTAACAGATAAGGTAAAGGAACCAATGCTCGACGCCTCAACGCCCAGTAGATGACACCCATATATTGAGCAGCAAATTAAGTCGACCACACAAAATCTAAAAAAAATCGTTTTTGTTACAATTTCGATCTTGAATATTTAATATCGATATATATCAATATTTATATCGTTATAAAATATACGCCCAAAAATATCGATATATCGATATTTATCGGCTTATGGCCGACAATGTTCCCAATTGTAACACTCCCTTTAAATCTCGAGTAGATTCCAAGCGTCTTAAGGAAATGCCGTCAATTCCCCTCCTGTCGAATTTGAAACCGGGTCGAGGAGGCATTGGCCCGGCTAAGACTGTTGTAGGTGTTGATGGGATGCTTTGAGGGTTACTCAGTAAGGCTATCTTTACGACACAATCACGCCTATGTTCCCACACGATAAGCTACAGAAAACTATGACTTTCGCAACCACTTTTAGCTTAATATCAAAGCGTTTCGTGTGTTCAAATCGATGGTGCAGTCGTTAACGAATTCGTTTGCGAGTTATTGCAAAATTTTAATTATTAAATTTTAATCATTCCAAAAAGTAATATGGCGCTGTGTGGTATCGAGATAGAATATCACCTCTCCAATTCTTACGAGAATGTCGTAAGAGGCGACTACGAAAATAGGTTAAGGTATGCTTTAGGCGACAGGCTAGCAACCTGTCATAATACCTCTTCCTTGTTTTCAAACCTAAAATTATGCTAGAAATATCATAGTCCAGCTGTGTCAGGTTTTGTGTGCTCTGCCTTCCCCATCTGAGAAAACAGCCGTGATTGTATGTATGTATGTAGTGGTCATTCAGGCCACAAACAATGTGAGTTATGTATGTATGTACAAGTATGTATGTATTGTAGGCATGTATATGTCCATTCGTGAGAACAACTCTTGATACAAATGTGCTGACTTGATTTCTCGCAAACCTTAGTCCAAATAGTGTCGGATGTAGACGACTCAAGATATTATGTTACTATGTTTTTCTGATGGCGATAGCTCGTTTCAAATAAACATAGTACAATAATGGGTCATACATACCAGCATACCACCATCACCATCATCAGCCTATATACGTCCCACTGCAGGGCACTGGCCTCCTCTCAGTATGAGGGCTTGGGTTGGCTTCCCACGCGGGCCCAATGCGGATTGGGAACTTCACACACAACGTTGAATTACTTCGTCGCTGTGTGTAGGTTTCCTCACGATGT
>BHDV01010655.1:126403-147262 GCA_005406045.1 Adoxophyes honmai
CTCGACCCCCTCCCCCCCTAAAACACCTCACGTAATTTATGGACGCCCCCTTGCTAGCCTTTCGGCTAAAATATATCTTAAGCTATTGTACGACATCCACGGGAAATCGGAGAGGTTTTATTTATTGTATACCAGCATAGATGTAATATACATAGGGTATATTAAATCAATGTATACCAGACACAATACGGCAGGTTCATATAAACATAATTTAATAATGGATTTGTAGTGTGGTATCGGGTTTATTATAACATCTCTCCATTTCTTCCGTGGATGTCGTAAGAGGTGACTTAGTAGGCTTAGCTTGTATTCCCAAATGAAGGCAGAGCACACGATACGTTACTTAGGTAAAACCGCGACTATTTCACGTATCGTAACCACGTTTAGCATAACTTGAGTTTTTAGTTCTGTCTTATTCAACCTTGATGACATTCGGTTACATAATAGGGTTATATGTAGTTCGATGTACTCTAGAGTCCCTTAGGCAGCTTTTCTACTAATGTAACCACTACAAAACTAATGTAATCATCTTATCTTATTAATATTATAAATGTGAAAATTTGTGAGTATGTTTGGATGATTGTTACTCTTTAACGCAAAAACTACTGAATGGATTTTGATGAAACTTTACAGTAATGTAGCTTATACATCAGAATAGCACATAGGCTACAATTTATATTTTTTTTTTTAATTTTCCAAAATATGACGATAAGTGTCGAGAAAGTAGGAAAAAATCTACTTTCTGCTGGCTATTCTGGCGGGCGCTTCCTACTAATAATTCCAAAATCTCTTCTGTGTTAGCCCGAATTTAACGCGTGCGAAGCCGCGGGAAAAAGCTAGTTTAATGTTTCTTTTTATCTATTTGTCTCTACACAGTGTAAACTCGGACCTACTGAACTGATTCCGATGTTTTCACCATTTTGTTTTTAAACATACATACATCATAGCTGTATCCCTAAGGCTCAATTCACACCAGAAGACCGGCGAAGGGCGGCGAAGCGCAGCGACCCACTGTAGAGAAGGTGCGAAGATTCCCGCGACTGCTCGAGAAGTCGCTGGAATGCGCGGGAAGTCGGTTAGGTTCCAAGATCTCTGGGCGGGATATTGCCAGCGGCCGCTCGCGACTGGTCGAGCATCCTCGGGCATTCCCGCGACTTTTCGCGCAGTTGCACGGCTTCGTTTATGGAATTCGCCGGAATTCCCGCAGATCCCCGCGCCTCGTTGGAGTTTCTCATGCTTAATAAGTCTTATTGTAATAAAAATAAAGTTAAAATTCTTATGACACTGAAACAGCGCCGGTCTGCTGGTGTGAATTGAGCCTAAAGAGGTAGGCAGAGTACACGAAACCTTACATAGTAGCTAGCCTGTTGCCTAAAACATACCTAAACCTATTTCCTTAGTCGCTTCTTACGACATCCATGGAAGAAAGGGAGAGGTATTATTCTAAGTCCAACACCATCACGGGCTAAATACAATTTGGTTTTAGGCGCAGCGCAGACGACAGACTTTTTTGCACAAAAAGTCTGCGTGGATTGTATGCTTTGTGCGTCGAACTTTTTGCGTGTGCGTTACTGCATATAATTCCATAGGTTCATTTTCACAGACTAAAAAGTCCGTCGCGGATAGTCTGTCGTCTGCGCAGGGCCTAGTGATCAGAAGAGACATGAAGACATTTTCTCATTAGTAGCTTTGGCCCGTAACTTACAATTATCCTGTAACTCAGGAGACATCACCATTAGGGATTGCATTGCAATCCAGTAGAGTTGTCAATCCAGCTGGATTTTTGCTGGATTGACCTGAATCCAGCTGGAGCCAGCGCGGATCCAACAAAATGGGGAACGAAGAAAAAAGACGACATATTTTCTCTGAATTTCTTCTTACGATAGTCTATGAAATCTTTCACTCATTTGGTATTAAATATCAATTTGCTTTTGTTTCTGAATCATTTGAAATCAGTATAATCAACTTAAAATTAAAACCTCATAATTAAAAATGCGCTAGATCCAGCTGGATTGCAATCCCCATGACAACCAGAGAACAGTTGACCCAATCCTTACTAATATTATAAGTCAGAAAGTGAGTTTGTTTGTTTGTTTGTTTGTTTGTTTGTTTGTTCCGCTTTCACGCCGTAACTACTGAACCGATTGCTTTGAAATTTTGCAGACATAAAGATAGAAGTCCGGATTAAATAATAGGGTACTTTTTATCCCGGAAAAAATTTATGTTCCCGAAGGAAAACAAAAATATAGTTTGCTTGATAGATCGATATCAATCGATGATAGATCGATATCGATCGATGATCGATCGATAGATGATAGATCGATGGCGCTGTGTGTCGTTTGAAACGAGAAGTTTTCTTATAGTTGTGCTTTATACCGCAATATAACCGAGTTCCACGCGGGCGAAGCCGCGGGCGGAAAGCTAGTTACTAATAACTACGGAACCGTAAGTATAAATACAAACAGACATGACTGATAAGGCTTGGCCTTCGCCCATTGATAACGAATGATAACGATAACACTCCGTTAAACGCCTCGAACCGTTCATTGGATTATAAATATTTTAAATTAAAAATAAATACTAGTAGACTTAGCACGGCAACACGCAGTCGCGTCGCGCGCGGGAGTCGACCTGTCACTCTCTGACGTCTCTAGACAGGACAGTGACATAAAATCAGATGTCTTTTTTTTTAATTTCGCGCTTCGTTCTGCATCAAAGTGACACGTCTGGACATGAAGTGAAGCAAGTACTCCAAGTGAAGCAAAAGTGAATGAACAAATTGCCATTTAGTGAACTTAAATCCAGTGAACCGATCTATCATTCATTCAGTGTTTCGTTAGTGTACTTAGTTACATATTAAATTGGTGAATACTTACGCAAGGGTGTAAAGTTCTATTCCCGGTCAGGTTCGTGGCAAATATTGGTAAAATCCCTGGCGAAGACGTTCAATAAATATTGTGTCATCTTTCAATATTTATTACATTTTGTGATAGTTACATATTGATCGTCTAGTCTTGCTATATTGATGGAAAATACACTGAATTCATGAACAGGTTGTGATCCATCGGTATTCTCGTATTGAAGGATCACAATATTTATTGAACGTCTGGCCTCTAACTATCCTGTCTAAAAATGGAATTACAAAACTATGGGACATGATACCTAGTCAAGTAACACACATTACTCTTGAATTCCCAAATGGGGTAGGCAGAGCACACGAAACGCTACATCGACTAAACCATGACTATGTTATGTTTCGTGGCTACTTCTAGCTTATTTTAAGGAGTTGGCAGGTATGATAGTGACAGGTTGCTAGCCTGTCGTTTAAAACATACCTAAAACTATTTCCTTAGTGGCCTCTTACGATATCCACGGAAAAAATAAAGGAAAATTTTACTAGGTTGACGATTTAAAAGAACAATCTTCGTCACAGACTAAAAATAGTTAAATAAAAGCATTATTATTAACAATACGTCTACATCCTTACCGTTCAAGTTCTCACAACCTCAAGAGAAATTCTTGTAGTTGCCCTACGTTACAACAATAAGAAAAAGTACTTTTAAAAAATCGTCTCATTATTGTTCGAAACCTTAGTAGTACTCCGTTATTTGCAACTTAAATTAATATCGACCGTGGAACCAAGTCAAAAGGCTCACAATTGCTTGCGGGCAGTTTCGACCGTGTGAGTTTTTAATACCAACACGGCAGGCTGAAATCAACCTTGATGTCTAAGGACTAGGTTCATTTTTAATTGGAATGGCGAAGCGTATCCACGGGTCCAACTCGAAAGGATCTCGGAACAATGACCCGTCAGCTGCCGTTTTTAACAAAAGATTTTTATTATAAAAGTATTTTTTCTCTAACAATGAGGTTACGTTTCGGAAGTGATTCCTGACGCCATTTTGTTTTGGCCACCGATATAATGAGGGCTTGTAGATTATTTTTAGAGTATCGGAATTTTTTATTCGGTTGATTTTATTATGCTTTCAAAATGTATTGAGATACTTTAAGCGACGGCGATTTGTGGCAAGTTTTTTTAATAGGTTTAGTATATCCATTTCTGCCGTGGATGTCGTAAGAGGCGACTAAGGGGCAGTAAAGACGACAGACTTTGTGCGATCGTGTCTGAGGCACACAAAAAGTCTGCGTGGATTGTATGCATTGTGCGCCGGACTTTTCGCGGGTCGTGTGCGTTACTGCATATAATTCCATAGGTTCTGTTTTCACAGACTAAAAAGTCCGTCGCGAATAGTCTGTGGGCAGGGCCTATAGTTTAGTGTCCGTGTGGTGTCGTGTTTAGAATGACCCCTCTCCATTTCTAGGTTCTCTATTGGAAGGCATAAAGTTTTTTAGACTAATATTGTTTCGCATAACACCTTTCGCCGAAATTGTTTTTTGCATAACCATCATTACGCATAATTTTTAACGCATAACATTAAAAAGCATAAATACAGGAAGCATAATTGTCATCAAGACTAATGTCTAAAAGCATAAGCACAAATAGGCATAATAATCAAATGGCATCATATCAATATGCATAACAGTATTATGCCAAAAAATAGTAGTTTTGTATCAATGGCTCGTAGTAATATTATTGCTATTCATACCAATGCTATGCATACTTATGTATTATTTAGGAACTAAACCGATGTCGATGATGGTCTGCGAACTATTCCGCGATGATTAAGCGCTTCGCGCCTGGATTTCATACTAACCTAACCTAACCTAATAATTTTTAAATTATGCTTAGTGACATTTATACCAAATAATTATTAGCCCAAACAATAGTATGCGTAATGTGTTTTCGGCCAATACAAATTAGTCCAAATGAAATTATGCTATTAGCGTAGTATGCCAAAAAAGTATTAGGCCAAAGTATTATTATGCGAAAGTACTGTTATGCCAAAATTAATTATGCCAAATCAATTATGCGAAACAATATTAGTCTAAAAAAAAATATGCATTCCAAGAGGATCCCCCATTTCTACCGTGGATCTCGCAAAAGGCGACTAAGGAAATTGATTTAGGTATTACTCTCGCTATGTAAAAACCTAAAATTATTAAAAAATAGCGTTTCGTGTGGTCAGCCTACCTCGTTGTTCTGTGCCTAAGTGGCATAACAAAACGCAGTGCCATTTGCAAGAACAAAACGCATAAACGGCGCGTTCCATTCCCAAATAATATCCAACATGGCGGCGGACAAACATCAATTGACCCCAATTCTACTAATGGCGCGAAACGGCCGCCGACATTGATATTTCGTGAAAAGGTTGCTACCTAGTTGTATAAAATGGCTGGTATGGTATGTATCTACATTTATAAAAGGAGAGGCTGACTAACTAACCGACTGCATGACTGATAGTTAGGCTTAGGACTTTTGGATGCTCGCCGTGGTTCTAGAATCCATGGAGTCGCCATTTATGTTAAAATTTTAATAAGATTTTTTTCTAAGTCTAAAAAATTGTCCAGTAAAATTTGTATTAGCCTAACCATAATAATTTACTTTAATTAATTAAAACTAAAATATCTTCTCGCAGCTAGTAGGTATGTTTTATTCGGCACTATTGAAACTCCGATGAGGTACTGTAACTTGTGTGGAGTTATGATAAAATAAATAATGACGCTTGTTTTTACACTATAATTTGACGTTGTCAAAAAATACATACCTACATACATACATAACCGTCACGCCTTATTCCCTGCGGGGTAGGCAGAGACAACAGAGCGCCATTCGCTTCTATTTTTCAAATTCTATTTGTCAAAAAATATTTAAGATAATGGCGACTCCATGGATTCTAGAACCATGGCGAGCATCCAAAAGTCCTAAGCCTACTGATAGTCAACGAAGGGAGCTACGCAAAAAGAACTAGTTACAAACTGGAATTAGTAAAGATTTACTGAAGTATTGATGAAATTTGGTATGCAGAAGTCGCAGCACAGACGACAGACTTTTTGTGCATCGAGTTTGCGGCGCACAAAATGTCTGCGTGATTGTATGGATAGTCCGCCGGACTTTATGCGCGTCGTGTGCATTACTGCACATAATTCCATAGGTTCTATTTCACAGACTAAAATGTCCGTCGCGGATAGGTCGTCTTCGCAGGGCCTTATTTCGCTCGCAACTTGTACTAATCGTGGTCAGGTATTTCTGAAGCATACTATGATAGAAATATTTCATATGTTTTGTCAATCGCTTGAAGGTCAGCAGGAAGAGATCCCTTTAGGGATATGTTCGCCTTTGTACTTGTGTTTTGTTTTGTACTTGTTTTTTGTCATGTGTCTATTTTGTACAATAAAGAGTTACATACATACATACATACATACATACATAGAAAACCCCATTATTTATCTGAAGCAAGTTCGATCACCTTTATGTTTACGTCTACTGAATAATAGAGGGCGCTATTTTAAGACCCACTAGTAACTATGTGGCTACTTATAGCTTGTGTTACACCGCGAATAGCAACACGTCATACTTTACTCTCTAGTTTACTTTTTACTCTAGAATAACACCTCCATTTCTTCCGTGGATGTCGTAAGAGGCGACTAAGGAAATTGGTTCGGGTATGCTTTAGCCGAAAGGCTATTAATTCATTATTACATAATACATACATACATATCGTCACGCCTCTTTCCCACAGGGGTAGGCAAAGACCACTTTGTTCCACTTGCTACGATCCTGACATAGGTACGGGCGACCAAGAAAGTGGTCTACCACTTTTGACAAAAGTTTCTGTGAGATGAAAATTATCACAAGGTTGACATTGTCACTGTCATAACATTATGTCGAGGGGAAATCGACCTTGTTGTTTCATGAGGTTCAAATGAATATCGATCTTGAGGGGGTAGACCAATTTCTTTGTCGACTGTACCTATAAACTATATTGTAAACTAATTGTTTGTTTCTTTTATTTACAGATACTGAGGGATTGAAGATATCATCAATTTTGGTAAGTTCATTTCATAATTCTACATACATACATACACACATAAATACATCACGCCCATATTCCCAAATGGTGTTGGCAGAGCACACGAAACGCTACATAGACAAATTCATGACTATTTCACGCTTCGCAGCCACTTCTATCAAATTTTTAGGTTTAAAACAAATGCCTGTCGCCAAGCATACCTTCATAAACATATCCCTAGTCGCCTCTTACGACATCCACGGAAGAAATGGAGAAGCGTTACTCCAATCCAAACCCAACACAGTAATAGACCTTCAAAATAGTTTCAATTAAAATCGCAACTCCATTTTAGATATCGAACTAACGAATCATCCGTTCTATTGTTGTCACTCTCAGCTCGCTTTCCTATAGCGATACAGCGATCCGGTTGCAACAGCGATGGCAAGTTATCTCCAGTCAGGAACAGGATCTAGATATCGGTGTTCGGATTGCTGATCTACGATTTTAGTTGTTTTTTAGGGTAAAGGGTGGAAACTGGACCCTGTTGTTGAGACTTCACGTCACGTTTTACGCGGGGGTTCCTTTACAATAATTGTGATTTCTTGATGTTTTTGCTATTTTTTTGTAACTAATTTAACTTTGCAAGAAACTTGTTGTATAATAACTACACTCGCGAGCAAAAGTATTGCATCACTTTGCATTGTTTCGATTGCACCCAATATGTTTGTAATTTGGTTTATTTGTCAAAAAAATTTGAATGCAATTATGTTTATTGGAATATTAGCTACATAAAAAGCTATGAATCATAAATATCGGCTCAGGATTTTTTAACTTACAGCCATTTTCCTGGTTTGCGAGTCTAAACGTGCTACGACTTGCCCGGATGACCGCACATTCGCGCTGACTTTTGACCCCTATTGGGAGATATTTTATTATCAGCCACTTTCAGAAATTGATCGGTACACATCTCCGCATATTATCCTGTGGAAAACCTATGGAAAGTATGGAAACCACCGAAGCCCAGGTCGCCGTAGTAGTCTGGTTCCTGCAAGAAGGGCGTATTCAACTTTCTGTGGCTGACGAACTGAATCTGAGCCGATCTACCGTTTGAAGAGTTGACCAGAAGATCCAGGAACCTGGAGCTTTTAGTTAGAGATCACGAAGCGGTCGCAGAATGGGCACATCAGAGAGGAACGACCGATTCACTGTCTCAAGATCTCTCCGAAATCGTCACCAGACAGGTGTTGCCATCCAGCAGCGTTTGCGTGAGGGGTGAAGAGTAGCTCCTAGCAAGTGGACAGTGAGAAGAAGAATCAAGGCAGCTAATTTGATACCTAAGAAGCCTGCGACGGGGCCCAGGTTGCTGCCACGCCACCGTACAGCTCGAAAACAATTTGCATGAGTTCATAAGGATTGTTCCCACGAGTAATGGAGCCCAATTCTGTCCTCAGACGAGTGCAGAATGAGTCTCAATGGTTGCGACTGACGAGGAAGAGTCTACAGAAGGCCAGAAGAATGCATTTCTCAGTGCTGCTTCTCCGGTAGAGTCGTTAAAGAAAGTGGTTCCGCGATGCTTTGGGGCGTCATTTCGTACGACGCGCGCTCTGAGCTGGTTCTCGTGCTTGGGGGGGTCGTGGCAGTGGTTTGACCTCTTCCGGGAACAAAACAAATGTTCTGGAAGAGCTCGTTGTTCTTTATGCGGGTAGTTTTGATGAGGAGTTCACACTTATGCTAGACAATATCCTTTGTCATGCCGCGAGAGTGTCCGCGC
Source organism: Adoxophyes honmai (assembly GCA_005406045.1). NCBI lineage: Eukaryota > Metazoa > Arthropoda > Insecta > Lepidoptera > Tortricidae > Adoxophyes > Adoxophyes honmai. The sequence goes on from BHDV01010655.1 coordinate 135,086, forward strand.
GCTTACCTAAGGGAGGTTGGCATCGCGACCATGGATTGGCCAGTGATGAGTCCGGATCTTAATCCCAATGAACACAAGTGGGACTACCTAAAAAGGAAGGTTCGAGCTCGGAATCCAGCCCTGTCCGTGTTAGATGACCTGAAAACGCATTTGTTTGAGGTGTGGGACGCTAATCCTCAGAGTTATGTCCAGAAGTTAATCAGGTCAATGCAAAACCACCTTAACTGTACCGTCAGGGCACGGGAAACAATACGCGATATTAATTTAATAATAATTTTGCATCAAATATCTTGTTATTTTCTAAAAACAAGCCTTTAATTCAAACATTGTCCATTTTATTTACGGGCCATTTTGCAGCTACTTTCATCAACTTTTTTTTTTCAGGTTTTGAAATAGATTTTTATGAAATTGTCATGTTTTCAAGATCCTTACATTATAAGCTTTCTTTTGGTACCAGAATTTTTGAGATCAAACCGAAAACTACAAAGTTATATGATGTATACGAAAAAGTTTAAAGTGATGCAATACTTTTGCTCGCGTGTGTATGTAAAAAAAAAACTTTTGGTCAAGTTTCTTGCAGCGCATTCTTCTTAGCAATGGTCTTTCCGAAGCACTCGAAAATGACGTGTAAACGTGCTCTTATAGTCTGAGATCGAATCAGAGATCAAAAATGTGAACAAACAACTGTCAATATCAAAGCCTTTAAAGCCAATAAAAAACCTTTTTTGTTACTAATTGATAGAATTGATATAATTGTATTAATTATTTAACTACTTTTAGTTTTTTGATTCATAACAATAAAGCAATGGCAACACGTTTGTTCACATTTTTGATCTCTAATTCGATCTCAGACTATAGGAGCCTATTTGCATAATTTTTCTTTTTATGTAAAGACGCGAGTGTCTTATTTCACTATTACAAACTAGTCATTTGAGACGAGTGTTCTGCGTTAGCAATCATGACATTAATGACTCACTGACTGTTGGTGACACAGACTTATATCGAAATAGAAGACTCAAATATATTATGTACCATCGCGAACCGGCATTGTTGAGCCACTTACCTATGTTTGTAACTTGGTCGTGTATTACTAATCCAATAGCTGACATCTAGTCGATCACATCGGTCATTGATTACACGTCTAAATTGCGAACAGTGGCAAGTGGCTCAACAATCCCTGTTCGTGATTATCGTGACTGTACTTCGCTTGCCAAAAAGGAGCCAAAAGGGAGAGCAATGCTCTTCCTTTGACGCGATTCCATTAAATTTTGTACCACTTAGATTTAACTGCCTAGAGACGAAAACTTGAATAAGGCGGCGTCTTTGAAGCGGTTTCACTCGGATTGTCATCATCACTAAAGCGCTCATGTGACGTTACAGTAGGTAGAGAAAAGTGGCACGCTTGGTTTTCATACAAATGCGGGAACTCGCGGTATCTATTTCGATACAAGTCTGTGGTTGGTGACAGAGTGATTCGGGAATTAGATCACTCCATTTATTCCGTTGAATAGTTCTGTAATGACGTCACGCTAGTAGTTGGTTCGTTAACTACTCGCTTCAAGGAGACGACAGACTTTTTGTGCGATCAAGTCTGCGGCGTACAAAGTCTGCGTGGATTGTATGTACCGTGCGCGGGAATTTTTGCTCCATAGGTTCTGTTTTCACAGAGTAAAAAGTCCGGGATAGTCTGTCGTCTGCGCAGGGCCTAAATGTGTGTGAAGTGCCGAGAATCGTCCACAAGCCAGTTGAGGTAGAATCTGTCTCTGTACATACATACATACATATTCTCACGCCTGTATTCCCAAGAGGGACTGGCAGAGCACATGAATTCAAAAAATCAGTGCCACGTCTAGCAATTTCAGGGCATCCAGATGGTCACATGTGATATTGCAGTGACAGGTTGCTAGCCCATCGCCCACAATACACTAACCCTTTCCCTTTCCCACTCTTACGACACCCACGGGAAGAAAGGGGGAGGTGCTATTCTAACCTTAGTAAACTTAGTAAATACATAGAGATACATACATCACGCCTGTATTCCCAAATGGGATAGGCAGAGCACACGAAACGCAACACAACCATGACTATTTCACGTTTTATGACAATTTTTTTAGGTTTTGTGTTTGCAGGCAGTAGTGACAGGTTGCTAGCCTGTCGCTTAAAGCCTACCTAAACCATTCCTTAGTCGCCTCTTACGACATCTACGGAAGAAATGGAGAGGTGATATTCTAACTCGACGTCACCACAACTAGAGACCTCCAAAAGTGACGTCTCGCGCGTGTTTGTGCTAAGTCTACAGAGCGCCTAGTGTAATCAAAACGGTCGTGGATTCCATAACGATTTCGCGAATTAACACGAAGAATGTATGGAGAAGTGTCGACCGCGGCAGTTGTGCTAACGTGCCGCTTGGAGGCGCTGTCTCAGTTTTAATTCGTTTGCGAATCCGTGACTGTTTTCACTAAGCACTCTTATTATACAAGAAGAAAAGTCTCGTGTTGGGGCCGTGTTTACAATAACACCTCTCCATTTCTTCCGTGGATGTCGTAAGAGGCGGCTAAGGAAATAAAAATTAAGGTATATTTTGGCTAGCAACCTGTCACTATTATACACCTGCCAGCTCAAAACCTAAATAAAAATGCTAGAAGTTGCCACTAAACGTGAAGTACTCATGTTTTGTAGCGTTTGATGTGCTCTGCCTACCCCATTCGGGAATATAGCCGTGATGTATGTACAAGTGGCTAAACAATCCCTGTTCGTGACTGTATATTTGTCTCCGGAGTCGCTGTTAAAGACTGTGGTGGTACCAGGATCGCATAGACAGCAGGAGCCCCCACGTACCATCGCGAACAGGAATTGTTAAGCCACATACCAATGTTTGTAACTTGGTCGTGTAATACTAATCCAATAGCTAACATCTAGTCGGTCACATCGGTCATTGATTACACGTCTAAATTGCGAATGGCAAGTGGCTCAACAATCCCGGTTCGTGACTATGTAAGAAAAGTATCACACATACAACGTAGAACTTTAAAAGATAATCACAACATCTCACAATCCGACTAACTTTTCTATCTGGAATATTACGTCCCCTGAGGGTATGTTTTCAGTTTCCCTGTGAAAGTTTTGTACCCTACCATGGGTAGGATTTACGTTACATTCGATAGCGAATAACGCGCTTCGGATAGTTTTTGATTCGACTTGACGATAGAATAGTAGTAGTTCGCCTGTGTGGTGTCGGGATAGAATAGCCCCTCCATTTCTTCCGTGGATGTCGTAGGAGGTGACTAAGGTTTAGGTATACTTTAGGCGACCGGCTAGGAAATCTCTTTTATCTATCACTAGCTTTTGCCCGCGGCTCCGCTCGCGTTAAATTCGGGGTATCAAAGAAGAGATAGCACACATACCAATTTTATAGCTTTCTACATTGAAAACTTCCACTCCTCACTTTAGGGAAATGGGGGGTTTTGAAGAGACAAAATGTAGGCTATGTCACTCTCCATGCCCTAAACTATCTCTACCTAAAAAATCACGTCAATCCATCGCTCCGTTTAGCCGTGAAAGACGGACAAACAAACAAACACACTTTCACATTTATATATTGGTACGGATATACTTAAAAGTTAAGCTAAAAGTGGTTACTAAACGTGAAATAGTAACGTTTGTATGAATTTAACCTTTCTTATGTCGGAAGGGAAAAATGTAATGTCTTTCAGTTTTATTTTATTCACACATCCATCGACACGATGCAAACGTCTAACAAATATACATACGGTCCCAACAAAGCAGTCCGTTAATCAAATTCCAAATTCAAAAGTTCAAATTCAAATCGAACGTCACCGAACGCATGGCCGCAAAAAAATGGAATATTTCAACGGACGGGAAACGACGATAAAATTAAATGCGATAGGAAGCTGGCTGGTGATAACGATTCCAACTTCCAAATTCGAAATGGCAGTTTAAAAATATATGGCTGAGGCCAGGCTGGACCGTGGCCCCTGATTTTTTCAGAATATATTTTATTTCAATATTTTCGTATCATTTCCACGAATGTCATATTGATTTTGAGTCTTTTACCTACTTAAGGATTAAAGCGAAACTTCCCTTTGTAAAGAAATTTGCAACTTTTTCCTCTTTTGACAATAGCAGACCGTGGAATGAAATTACTGAAACGGACACGTTTTTCTATTAACGTTCCAACTTGATCACAAGTTGAAGAAGATTCTTGAACTGTTTATAAACGACATGAATGATAATGCATAGCCTCCCTTATTGAACACTTGTAGCTACTAAAAACTCTATTCACTAACATCCTCCTGATTTAAAGATTAACACGTGCTTCATGAATGCTCGACGAAAAGACCTTTTTTAAAAATCACGTTTAAATATAAACACAATGTGGGGACTGTAAGGAACCTAATAGAACGCAACACAATACTGGCCTGTTTATCGGTGACGACATCGTTCCATATTTAAAATTTAAATTCAAGGCGTCTCTTTATTAAGTCGAAAGTGCGTAAATGGAATTGCTGTTTTATGCGTTAATGCACTACGTGTTAGGATTGAAAATTGTGTGATTTTTGTACGATTTATGTCATTTTAACCCGCGCGCAATATTGTTTTGACGTTCCAGATACAAAGTACCGTAAGAGCAGGAAATATGGTTCATTTTAAACTGAATTAATTCCTTGAATTTGTTTTTAAGATTAGTTCGAATTTGGAATCAAGTTGTTACATTTTTGGTTGAATTTTAAATTGTTGAATAATTCGGTGCAACGATTTCGAATGTCTCATAGCAATTCAAATGCGTCGCCTCTATTCCGAGGATTCTGAATTTGAATTTTAACACTGGCCAGTTCAGATTTGTGCTTATTCAATTGTTTTCTTTCGATACTGCGAGAGAAGAATTCAAAGAATGTATAGTGTAAATGTAAACAGCTACTTCGTAATTTCGTCCTATCTATCGTCAATGAAGGATTTGATTCATCAAGCAATATTAAATCGGATTAATGTCCGCCATTTTGTCGTGACTTTGATAACCTGATGGTAATTAATTGCAATTTATTACAAAATCATGATATAAAGCTCTTCCTAACAACTTATTAAGGCGACTTTTCGGGATATTCTCTGTACTAAAAATAATTTTCAAGAATACGGAAAACTCACGTCTTGAATTGACTTTAGCTCGACAAGTTTCGGGCTAATCCGTAGCCCTTCATTTATAGGAGGATCTATGTACGCGTATCAAGCTAGTTTGGTAGCGTCCACCGCGGCTCCTAGATGAGGGACTACGGATTAGCCAGAAACCGGTCGAGCTGAACTCGATTTATGATGTTTGATACAGGGTTGATATGATTTAAATCACTTGATTTAAATCAGTGATTTAAATCGTGATTTTAATCAAGGGATTTTTTCAAAAAAATCATTGATTTAAATCATTAAATTTTTACTACAACCAAATCAGCCTAAAATTGTTTAGGGAATTCCCCGGACCACTACGGCACGCACACATGTGCAAGCGAGTTATATCGAATTCAATAGGAATAGATTTATATGTTCGTTTTTTAGTCTGTAAGTTTGACTTTAGGAACTTGTTATTTTATTTTTCGAAACTACTGTTTTAAAACTTTTAAAATTGTTGATTGTAATAAATTCAATTAAAATACGTTGTTTTCGTCTTATTATATAACTGAACTGGCTATTTAATTAATAAAAAAAGACAAGAAAATGAAAAAATCAAAAAAATCTGATTTTAATCAAATAAATCCGATTTAAATCAAATTAATCGGATTATTATGATTTTTTTATAATAATCGTGATTTTTATCAACCCTGGTTTGATATTCGTATTAGATGCAATATTAAATATTACTCCATAGTAATATGTTTACTGGAAATGGGTTCTATGTTGGGTCAGGAATCAGTTACTTTCACTACACCATCCGTAAGTTTACTTTTTAAGGTTCCGTAGCCAAATTGCAAAAAGCGTGAAAAAATGTGTCCCACTCACCCATCTAACTTCTTAAATAAGAAAATTATAAAAGTGAAAAAAAAAGTTATGATGTACCTAGGTCCCTACATTACCATGCAAACGTCCACCGAAAATTGGTTACTTGAACGAGATCTAGTAAGTAGTTTTTTTTAATACGACATAAACCGCAATGTACCTTTCTTTTACCTAGTCAATAGTACGGCACCCTTCGTGAACGAGTCCGACTCGCACTTGGCCGTTTTTTCCCCGGGTTTCCTCTAATCGTAACGGCCAGGACTTTCGGAGGTTCATCTCAAACCTCAACGTCAAATTGGAACAACGATACGAAATTCGAAATTTGTATTTGAAATTGGAACGCGTCTGCGGCGGACGTCCGCGGCAATTTGCGGCAGGATGCGACCAATCGCGCTCGTTCCCGCGACGCATGCGCGAGGGAACTGGCATGGCGGCGATTATGGTTTTAAATTGAGTGAAGGTAAAGGGGGAAAGGGCTTGCAACTTTTTTTAATTGAATCTGTTTTTCTGATGTCTGTCCAGGGTTTACCTCCTGGCGCAAAATGAGGAGTATATTAATTGTAACAGTTGAGATTACTGCGTCCATATTTCAATCGGGATAGTAGTTGGTTGGAAGACTGTTTAATCTTCGTGCTGCGTCAATAGCAAAATTCAAAATTCAAAACTTTGTTTATGCAAAAGTTTTTAATAGCATTTTTACACGTCATTTCAGCTGGTATAAACGTGCCTTTACAGGATAATGTTGCTAGTATTGTGATTGTGCGGTACCCTACATTTGACAAAAATATTAATGGCGGTAGTAACGAGGGTAGTCGTGTGCCGATATTAGTTTCGTCGAGAACGACCGTGTGCTCTGTGAATATACACATAGTCGAAGTTTTAACCTAAAATGTCGTTAAAAAACATTGACCCAGTTAAGGCTTATTTCTGGACTAAAGCTTAGAATATAATTAAACTTAACAATAAACTCTGAAATATCATTACCGCCTTCACCCCCCACAGGGGGGGGGGGACGTAAATAAGGAGGAAAATGACGACATTATCACGACATAATGCGTCCTGGATCGTCATTTATCATGGTTTGCGATACAATTTGTTGGTTTTTTTGCGCTTTGAAATTATTTTAACGTATGTATTGCCATGCCACAGACGCCTATATGCGTTTAGGGCATCCCAAGCTTTTTAACTCATAGATTCCTTTCAAAGTTTTTTGTGTTTTGGTGGACCCCCTGTAGGCTTAGCACGACAACACGTTCGTCGCGCGCGGGATAGTCTACCCATCACTTTCTGACGTCTCTAGTAAGACAGTGACAGGTAGTCTCTCGCGCGTGTATTTTACTCGCGCCCTGTCGTGCTAAGGGGACTGTTGCCACATTTGTACCAGATTCCTAAATACACCAGTTTTACCGACACCAACGCCTCATATGGACCCCCGGAGGTCCATCTGGACCACTTTGGGAATCACTGGTTTAGGCCCTGTCCAGAACGCGTGAATGGGCCGCGTATTGCAATACATTGCTTCCTTACGATGCGTCGTAGTTTTATTAAGCGTGATAAATGCAGCAATGAATAGTAAGCGTTCAAATTCTCGGCGGATTCGCCCCTTCTGGACAAGGCCTTAGTTGAGCCCAGTGACGCTGTCTAATATTCGCAGGCGCTTGGACGCGCATCTGCGTTCGAGTTTACCTCTGTAAATGTCTATGACACAAATACATGTGTAGTTTGTGAAAATTTAAACTGTGTAGCTATCGCTATTCTTGAGATACAGCCTAGTGACAAAAGAACGGACAGTGAAGGCAATAATAGTGTCCCGTTTTTACCCTGTAGCTATGGAACCCTAATAACGACCGAGTCAAGTGTCAAATTCACGAAATGCTACAGATTAACCTAAAAATCCGCCAAATAACATTTGTATTTTGTATACAGATTAAAGCGAAACTTCCAAATTCAAAGCTGCCAACATCAAAACTGAACTTCACCGTTTAATTACAGGCCAGTTGACAGTTGATTCGAATTTGAAATAAGAACGTTGTAACTTAGAACAACTCCTACTCCCCCGGGACGAGGCGCTGGCCGCTAATCGAATTCCATTTTTGAAATTAGAGGTTTTAATTAAAGAGGAGATACGGTCGTGTTTTGTCTTCGCGCTTTTGTGTTTTTAAAGAGTGTTCCAGGTTTGAAATGCTGAGTTGGTTGGGAAATGGATTGTTTTTTATTGTTTGTCTTGAGATGAATTATTTTAGGCGTGTTTTTTGCGGTTTAATATTATATTGTGCTTTTTAATTTGGAAAGTTAGAAATCACACTAGCATTGTTAAGGAGAGTATGTCTGTTTTTTGTCACGTGTAAACGACTCGAGCAATTTTGATGGAATTTGGTACAAAGTAACCTGATATCTTAGATTAACACATAGATTACTTTTGTATCTGAAAAATGCAGACATTGTCGTGGCCAATGGTTAGTTTATAATATTTAGTAAAAAATCTACTGATTCCTGCGTGGTGTACAAATACATCTCTCCATTTCTTCTGTGGATAATAATTTAAAAGCGTTTTTTTTAATAATAACGCGTAGGGAGGTACCTATGTCAAGTTCAAGCATTTAATTGTGTTCCAAAAACAATGCCCCTTTACCCCTTCTTTTTCTTAAAATAAACCGGCCAGCTGCATTTCTTTTGTTTCCAGAAAAAGTAAACACGATTTTTTATTTTTTTTCAGAACACGTGCACACTCACTTGGAAGTCGCTCGACGGGTGGACGAGAAGCGAGCGAGTTGACAATAGTAGTGGTATGTTTACTACAAGTGTAACTAATTTATGTTATTATTTTATATTCCATACATAAAAATTAGTACGCTTTAGGCGACAGGCTAGCAACCTGACACTATTTTACCTCTTCCATCTTTGCAAACGTAAAACTATGCTAGAAGTGGCAGTGAAGCGTGATATAGTCATAATCATGGTCACGTTTGAGCTCTGCCTACCCCATTGGGAACACAGGCGTGATTGTATGTGTGCGTACCTCTTGCGCGAGTCGAGACGTCGTCGCACTAAGCCTACAGAACGTCTAGTATATTGAAAACGATCATGGAGTCGATAATGATTTCGTTTGCGAATTAGCGCCGAATTATACAATTCGAGACGTGTCGACCGCGGTAGTTGTGCAAACGTTCCGCTGGCGGCGCTGTCTCAGTTTCCATACAATTTTGTGATAACTCGCAAACGAAATCGTTATCGGGTCCATCATAGACGTACTGTACGTCTAGTGTGTTCATTTCGATGGTGCAGTCGTTAACGAATTCGTTTGCGAGTTATCGCAACATTGTATGGAAAGCGAGACAGCGCCGCCAGCGCAACGTTCGCACAACTGCCACGGTCGACAAGTCTCCATACATTCCGCGACAACTCGTTACTTCGTTAACGACTGCACCATCGAAATGAACACACTAGACGTACAGCAGGCTGCAAAATTGCATGGACAGCTTAGAGGCGGCAATCGTTTGGCGTCTAAAGCCATGTTTTCATAGCCATCACTAGATGGCGCTTTAGCTGCGACTAAACCGTTGTGATCATGTTTCACTAGATGGCGCTGTGTCCATATGCTACATAAATGCAAGATTACACACCTTTTTATACAAATTTATGTTTTTATAGATTTTTACGTTATCTTTGGTTCTTTGACTAAGATACTATACTTTTATTTTCCACCATTTCAAGCGCCTTTGTTTACAACACTAACACTACAATTATAGCATTATTTCGTATGGCTGTCAACGAAGCCCGGTGGCATCGTGAGACGGTAATGGACTAAAGTATTAAAAGTGTAAATGTGCCTCCGGTTCGTATCCCACAACATGTGCAACTTTTTGTATTTTTTTATTTTTTTATAAAATTTATCTATCACTTTTAATTTTAAATAGGAGTCCGTATTTATCTTTGAACAGAGGATTAAATAAAACCAACAATTGATATATGTAAAACATTTTACTTAAACCATACGAGAGCTGATTCTCAATAATTTATCGTTTTAATAGAACAAAAACCATTTGTGTGTAAATTTATTGAGGTTTTACAGCTTAAGTATTCGTTTCCAGAATCGGAAAGATGATTGAAGCTTTACCACAATAAAAATACATAATTTTAATAGCGACTACATTTTAAAATTGCATAATAATATCCTGGTTAACATAGCTAGTATAGAATGCACAATATTGATAACTAATTAACTAACATTCTCTTTGAAATTAATGGTCACTTGGCAATAGTTCACATTTTGAATAATAACTTAATAACACATCACGTTCACATTTTAAAATACTTAATAGATTTCGTGTCGTATTATAAAGTAATAACGATTGACTACATCTGATTTTCTTGCTATGCAGAGCACGATGAATGATAGCCATACGGTATTAAACACATTTAGCGTAGCGGTTGGTTGGAATAAAACCATAAGTAATCCTTGTGGTTTTCAAGAAACGATCAGATTTCTCTGAAACAAAGCAAAAGACAATTTATAGTTTTATGTTTTAAGTGAGACGGAAAATTTTCAAAGTATCAATTTACTAATTTATCAATTACATAGTAGACATCGTTAGTAGAAAAAAAATACTTACGGTTAAACTGGCGATTTCTCACAAAATTTTGCATTCACCGTGAATGTAATAATAATGTGCGTCATGAAATTAGATTTATGTTGGCTCGAGAACTTATATTTCCGTCGAATAAACGCAGATAATAAAATCTTATTGTGGGCTAAATATATCTGTGTGGGCTATAATCTATAACTTGTTTGATGATGGAATGGATCTGACATGATGTTTTCTCTTCATCCTACCCTCAAATTACTTATCTTCAATCTACCCCCTTACATTTTTAGTCAGCATGAATTTGCGTTCTTATTGGAATGTCGTTAAGGTCTAATTGACTGAGTTAATAATAGTGATAGTAAATTTCGCTGTATTGTGTATCAACTTCGTGGCCAAATGCATATACGGCACGGTTAATCAGCAAAGATCTTGGGCGATCTGAGTTCGAATCTTGGCTATGGTTATAAAAATATTGTGTTTTTTTAATCGGACATATGGAGTGTTTTGAAATAAAGATTTCAAGTTCTCAAATATGTTTATTAAAAAAAAAATGTGGGAATTGTGGCATCTTGTAGTAATTGACGAAAATTTAATAAATTGTGAAGACGAAGAGGAAAGATAAAAAAAATATTTAAATTTTGTTTTTTTTTTTGATGTTACAACGCCATCTAGTAGAAAATCATCGAACTAATACGGCTTATTGTTAGTTAGCTGCCTAACGCTGTTGCACGGCGTAAATAGCTGCACACGATCTTCATTTGGATTTGTCCATGCACTTTTGCATCCTAGTGTACAGGTATAACGTTGACATACATATATGTCTTATTAGTTATTTTGTGTCAAAATGTAGGGCACTCCGGGCAAAGTCTGGGCGCGCCCTTGTATGGGGTTGATGCCCTCGGCAATTGGACTCGCCCTGTGCACGCCGGGCCATCCCATTTACACAAGTCCAGTGCGTATTTTATATTATGAATACATACATAACATACATACATACATACATTCCGAGGATGACGTAGGAGGCGACTAATGACTGGTTTAGGTACGCTTTAGGCGACCCCAAGTCTTGAGATAATCTAAAACAAAGTTAAAATATGAAATATTAGTAAAAAAGTTCTGAAAAATATGGTTATACCTCAAAGTAAGTAATTTCAATGAAAATTATAGCGGACTCGGTATCATGGATAGTTATTTTTATTAGGAACCCTATCATGTGCGTGCCCGACACGCTTTTGCCCGGTTTTTTCCACATTTTGCAATGTTTCTTCGCTCCTATTAGTCGCAGCGTGATGTTATATAGCCCAAAGCCTTCCTCGATAAATGGTCTAACCGACACAAAAACATTTTTTCAATTCGAACTAGTAGTTCCTGAGATTAGCGCGTTCAAACAAACAAACTCTTCCGCTTTATAATATTAGTATAGATCGGGCCAAAAGATATGCCGTGTCTGCTTAATGTGTTGTCTGTGGTCCATCCCATAGAATGAGTCACTCCCCCATCTTTAAAATGCGGGCCCATATGGTACTCATGGGGTTAGTCAGAGCCCCTTCGTGGTTTAATTGAAAAAAAAAAAAAAAAAAAAAAAAAA
>BHDV01010655.1:147269-158853 GCA_005406045.1 Adoxophyes honmai
GTCGGGTCAAACTTACACCTCTCCGTTTTTTCCGTGGATGTCGTAAGAGTCGACTCTGGGAAAGGGTTAGTGTATTGTGGGCGATGGGCTAGCAACCTGTCACTGCAATATCACGTTTAACCATCGCATTACCCTGAAATAGCTAAACGTGGCACTGTATTTTTGAATTCATGTGCTCTGCCTACCCCTCTTGGGAATACAGGCGTGATAATATGTATGTATTTATATACGTACTAGCTTTTGCCCGCGGCTACGCTCGCGTTAAGAAGTATTTTATGGAAATGGGGGGGTTATGAAAAGACAAAAAGTAGCCTATGTCACTCTCCATCCTTTTAACTATCTCCACCCAACAAATCACGGCAATCGGTCGCCCCGTTTAGCCGTGAAAGACGGACAAACAAACAAACAAACAAACACACTTTCCCATTTATAATATTAGTATATATGTATATATATAACAAGTCTTTGAAGTTGTCACTACATCCAACCATTGCATCGGTCGTGATTCTGTGCCATTGAGGATAGAACCTATAGAGCACTAATGTCATCTTGGTTGTTCGGAAATTATTCCGCAAAACAACTAAAGTGATCGCTGTGCTCTTATTGGCCGGTCCAAGATCGCGCGTAACGCTAGTGCCTTTTTCTCTACGGTTATTGGCTCTGTACAGTTTCTGTGACAGTGACGGTGACGTTTAGTATGTTGAAATCAACAAACTATTTTCTCTATAGTTTCTATCCTCTATGTTCTGTGCACATTCTGTGCACAATGCGGGCAGACAAACGACTTTAATTATCAATATTGGTTAGGTTCTAATTAGAATGAATGCATTGTGCAAATCAAGATGGGGCGCCGCGAAGGGCCTCTCTGTCGTTAATATTTAATTATAAGCTGGCAGAAGCTTTGTGAAAACGTTTAGGCCGACAGACTATCCGCGAAGGACTTTTCAGTCTGTGAAAATAGAACCGGAATTATATGCAGTTAGGCGCAGCGCAGACGTCAGAGTTTTGTGCGATCGAGTCTGCGCAGCCATAAATTGCCTGAATGGCGCGGTGACAGCTTCCAGGAATTTCCATTCAGAGTTTCGTGGAAATTTCAGCGCGCCATTCAGACAATTTATTGCTCCACAGACTCGATCGTACAAAACACTGTCGTCTGCGCAGCGCCTCGCGCACGACGCGCAAAATTCCGGCATACAATCCACGGAAACTTTGTGCGCCGCAGACTCCATCGCACAAAAGTCTGTCGTCTGGGCTGCGCCTTAAGTTTTAAGTTGAAAAGTAACATGACAATAGTGATGGGTTGGCAGCAGGCAGAACACACGAAACGTGACATAGACAAAACCATTGTTATGACTATCTCACGCTTCGCAGCCTCTTCTAGCATAGCTTTAGGTTTGCAAAGATGGAAGAGGTAGTATAGTGACAGGTTGCTAGCCTGTCGCCTAAAGCATATCTAAACCTTCCTTACGACATCCACGGGAGAAATGGAGGTGTTATTCTATCCCGACACCACACGGCAACACGGTGGCTTTGAGCTGCGATAATATTTTATCTGCGTATGTCATTTTCCCATATGTCGGTGCCAACAGATAGGTACTTGACGGTAAATCTGCGCTGTGTGTTAGCTCATTGAATTGTGTAGGAAGCGATATTGACAGATATCTGTTCCGTAACAGATATCTTACCGTATCTGCTTAGTGTGTAACATTATCATCATCATCATCATCAGCCTATATACGTCCCACTGCAGGGCACAGGCCTCCTCTCAGTATGAGAGGGTTTGGGCGATAGTTCCCACGCGGGCCCAGTGCGGATTGGCAACTTCACACACAACGTTGAATTACTTCGTCGCTGTGTGTAGGTTTCCTCACGATGTTTTCCTTCACCGAATAGCTCGTGATAAATATCAAATTCGATATCGCACATAAATTCCGAAAAATTCAGAGGTGCGAGCCCGGGGTTTGAACCCACGACCCTCTGCTTGAGAGGCCACAGGTCGAACCGCTGGGCTATCACGGCCCTTGTGTAACATACCTTATGCATATAACGACAGGCCACTGTACACAGCACAGGTGTTCATGTGATCCACTGTCACACCAACCCATTTAGGCCGGCCATACATACGAAATTCCGTTTCGGAATCCCGATTCGGAATCTCGAATCGGACTGTCCGAACGCGTTGAATCCATACATCTATGGACCAGCAACATACAGACGGAAATTTTCCGTTTCGGATTCTGGAATCGAAAAATCGAACCCAGTCAATCCATACAAACCTATGGACCAGCCACATACAGACGGAAGCTTTCTGTTCGGAGTTCCGAACGGAATTTTTCCGAATGTATGTGACTGGTCCATAGATGTCGTATGGATTTAGTGTGGTCGGACAGTCCGATTCGAGATTCCGAAACGGAATTCCGTATGCATGTGGCCAGTCTTAGTTTTGTTTTTTTTTGTACTAACCTATAGATGCGACAAACGCAAGTTTTCTCTACAAAAATAATAGAAACACAGTACAAGATTCTGTAACACACTTTACACATATGTACATGGTGCTCGTGAGCATTGCGAGAGATTTCAACCACGAATTCCAGAGGCTATAAGAAGTAATAAATGTTATATGAACTTAGGTCGAAACACGATTTTTTTTACTATTATTAAGGCACGTTTATACGACATTAGCAATTATTATGTATGAAAATTATAAAAAAAATCGTGTTTCGACCTAAGTTCATATAACATTTATTACTTCTTATAGCCTCTAGAATTCGTGGTTGAAATCTCTCGCAATGCTCACGAGCACCATGTATAACGATATATATAGGTACCTCAGCACAGGTGTTCTGTGATCCACTGTCACACCAACCCATTTACTTAGGACCGAAACTTTGTTAGTAATTATCCTAACACAACACGCTTTGTCCCTCTCTCTCGCCTTGTTTAGACAAGGAGGGGTAACCTTTGAAATTAGTGTTAATAACGGCCATTTGTTTCCGGGTTAAGTTAACCTGAGACTTGAACTATTATTTAAAACTAGTTCTCAAGACCTTTAGCGCTTAGAGGAGGCCTGTGCCTTGTGAGGGCAACATAACATACATACATACATCACGCCCGTATTCCCAAATGGGGTAGGCAGAGCACACCAAATGCTACATAGACAAAATGGTGACTATTTCATGTTTCGTCGCCTCTTCTGGCATATTTTCTTTTAGATTTTGAGTTCACCGGTATAATAGTGACAGGTTGCTAGCCTGTCGTCTAAAATATATCTCAACCTAATTCCTTAGTTAGTAGCCGTTTTCAACATCCACGAAAGAAATGGAGAGGTGTTATTCTAAACCCGAGACCGTGTGGTAACATGGAACATAGTGAAAGTAACTATGTAATTAATCATTCTGGCAATGAGGTTTTTTCCGAAGCGCTGGTAGACTCAAAAATGACGCGTAAAAATTCCCTAAGAAAAAAAAAACAGTGTTTAGGATAAAATCCATTCTGAAAAACGAACGCCTTTGTTTTAAAAATGGAACGTTCGAACGGTGCATCTTTTTTACATAAAGGCAAAGGAAATCGCACGTTCCGCCGCCATTGAAATGTCGGGCGGTTTTTCATTTGGCAGAATGCTTTTAAAACTTTTGTCTGAATTGAAATGATATTGGTGTTGCTTCGGTGGCCGGAGGCGCCACGTAGCGGCGAGTAGCCGAACTAAAATTGAAAATGTAATGTTCTGACACAAGTTATAATGATAACTACCTAGTATGTAAACATAATAAATTACCGTTTTTCGAGCAAATGCTTACATAATAATAAAAAGTAGTCTCCGTAGTGTTCATCAAAATATTTGTCTCAAACGCTGACTTATCAGTATCACAATTACAACTGTATCCTCAAGGACATGCTTACAAATAGTAATAACACAGTTGTAAAAGTTCGTCCACTCCTCGGTAGATGGCGCTATTAGCAAAACTTTATGAAGTCAATACAGAGCCTATGCATAGTTTATTCGCAGCATCATAAGACAGTCCCTAGACGAATTTGTACCGTGGAATTGCTATCTCTACCCGAAATAAACTAGATAGGAGGAAAAGCACTCCATAATAGTGTGTACAAGATTAATGAACCTGGCGTTTCCATTTGAGAACATTGTACATTGTTCCTTTGGCTTTGCGTCATTCAAGTAACAATGACTGGTGAACTATACTTTCTAAGAAATTGTTACCCAATTTTTATACAATCATCGCTAGATGTCTCTTTTGTCAAACTTGTTATCAGTACAGAACACAATCAAACATTGTTTATTTAAGCTTGAAACACAAAAAAATCCACAAAATCGTTTTATTAATTTTAAAATCCTTAGCAGTAAATAAAAACAACAATAAAATAAAAGTTCTTCAGATATAAACCCATTTATGATTACTTCACGACTAACGTAACTCGTAATACAAATACTACAACTTAGCGCCATCTACATCCCGTGCCTCGTAAACCGAAGTTCGGCTACTGCCCGCTAGATGGCGCTAAACTCAACCGTCCCTACATCAATACAGGCATGCATAGTTTATTTGCAGCATCATAACACGGTCCCCCGGCGAACTGTATCATGAAATTGCTTGCCCAAAATACTGGTAAAATATTCAGTGAGAGGGTAACTGCTTTTGTTTTGGTATCTAATGAACGGTGGACGAGTAGGTATGTATGATATATGGTCTTGTTTGATGTATGTTAGGTACAGGATATTTGGATGGATTTATTAATATTTGTAGCTTTCAATTTTCTATTGAGTCCAGTTGTGTGACGCGTGAAGAGAATTATTGAAAATTTAGCAAAAAAAACAATTGCGGAAGACTGCAGTGGTATTGATATAGTAGTGTGTGGCGTATTATTAATGTACATAATGGTCTTGTGTTTAAATTTATTAAGACATACGTATTTTTTTCTCAACATTATTAATTGCCATGACTTTTTATAATTACTGCAGCCATCATTTTTTTTTAATTTATGCTTTATTAGATAATTATAGAAATCATCATTACCATCTGATGTTATATAACTATTAATTTTGAACAAGTATTTTCAAAATCTTGTGATATATAATTATATCACAATTCAAATGAGAGTACATTTATATCCAGTGGAATCCGTTTATAATGACATCGAAGGGATCACGAGAAATAGGATATCATTAGTGTCCGACCGAAGGTACAATTTTGGCCGAAGCCGAAGCCGAAGCCGATTAATCGGCTTTCATGAAAACCTTCGGCCAAAGCCGAAGCCGAAGCCGAAGGTGTGTTGACCCCATGTTGACCCTAAGAAATACGAGAGTTTGCTAATAGTAAAAAAAACGGCAGTAAATTATGCGCAGTTTTCGTTCCTAAATCAAGTGTGACTATGTTGTTATGTTATGTGTTGTCAGTAATTTATATAATAAACTGCAAGTAATGCGATCGGGCCAGCGAAATGCTGCCCTGCTAAGCGCTGCGCACTATCCGTCTCGCTCTGGCATCGTTTATTCAATTACAAATCACGATTTGCAAACCTTCGGCTTCGGCCAAAGCTTCGGCCAAATTTTGGCCGAAGCCGAAGGTTTGGCCGAAGGTGGTTTTTTTGGCCGAAGGTGGCCGAAGCCGAAGCCGAAGCCGAAGCTTCGGTCGGACACTAGATATCATGAAAGTACCATTTTATTTCCTGTTAAATCTATACTAATATAATAAAGCTGAAGAGTTTGTTTGTTTGTTTGTTTGTTTGTTTGTTTGAACGCGCTAATCTCAGTAACTACTGGTTCGATTTGAAAAATTCTTTTTGTGTTGGATAGACCATTTATCGAGGAAGGCTTTAGGCTATATAACATCACGCTACGACTAATAGGAGTGAAGAAATATGGGAAAATGTGGAAAAAACGGGGGAAATTAGTCATTATTCCACGCGAACGGAGTCGCGCGCACAGCTAGTAGCTTCATAAGCTTGTTTAAACTTAACTAATGATATATTATTTTTTGTTGAATAGTTAGTCGCCATAACTGCATTAGCCCGTCTGTAGGCGTTGCAGCCATAAACAACAGTCCGTTCTGCAGACGGCAGTTCAATTGGGCTGTGTTATCGTTTAACAGCTTACTACAGTAGTTTAGGTCGTCTATATCATAATTATATATCATACGCTGGCCTAAGCACTATGGCTACATTATTTGCTACTTTATCTGCGTAGGAGCTAAGTATATTGCATTCCTGTCACTGTTTCACGTCATATTTGAAGGAAGAAGGAAAAATGTTAGTCGTATCACAAAAAAACACAAATTACTACATTTAAATTCGTAAAAAAAACTATTAGGTGTAGCTATAATGTTAAGTTTTTTTAAGCGCATTGATGTAGGGTCATACCAAATTCAAAATTAAGACGGGAGTCTATTACTGCGACTTTGCTGTCCGTCTGTCACCAGGCTGTATTTCAAGAACCGTGATAGCCAGGCAGTTGAAATTTTCACAGATTATGTTTTTCTGTTCGCCGCCATAACAATACTAAAATAAAAATAATAATTAAGGGGGGCTCCCATAGAAAACACGTGATATTTTGGCCATTTTTAGTGGTTACCATTCTGCGAGCTGTATCTCAGAAACCGTGATAGCTAGGCAATTGAAATTTTCACAGATGATGTATTTCTGTTGCCGTTATAAGAACAAATACTGAAAACAAAATAATTATTATTATTAAGGGTGGCCCCCATACAACAAACACGTTTTTTTAAATACGTCATAAACAACAATTCACCTTTCATTTACCTAGTCAATGGTACGGAAACCATGCGCGAGTCCGACTCGCACTTGGCCGGTTTTTATAAATATTGTGGTTTACTGCAATATTATGTAAAACGGGGTAAACTCGATTGGCAAGTTTTTGCATTAGCCCCTTTGTTGGCGGCAACTTTTATCGGCGGTGGGCGGGTGTTTAGTTGCCAGACGTGTGCCAACTTTAACATATACATAATGCTGCGTTTGCGACGGTTTAGGACTTGCCTACCTGTCTGGTAGAATAGCACCTCTCCATCTTCCATGGATGTTGTAAGAGGCGATTAAGGAAATAGCCTAGCAACCTGTCACTATTACACCTCTTCCATCTGTTCTAAAACCTAAGATTATGCTAGAAGTGACTGCGAGGCGTGAAATATATGGTTCTGTTTATGTCATGTTTTGTGTGCTCTGCCCACTCCATTTGGGAACAGGCATGATTGTAGAACTTCCCATTAACAGTTGTACACCTGCTTAGTTGCTTTCCTCTTCTGTTTCAGTTTGTGGATCTAAAGTTGCGATTTTTCTGAGCTTTTTTTTTCATTATTATGTACTACAACTTACCCATGGGGTTTCAAGGTTACAAGAACATGTTCTTATCCATTTCTCTCGTGGATATCGTAAGCGACTAAAGATCATGGTAGGTATGTTGAACACAATCTAACCATTCTAACCTATCTGTTGATTAACTTTGAACTAAAATTTGCTAAAAGTGATCCAAAGTTTATATTTCTCCTTTGATTTGTTTAACTGTGTAACGTTTCGCGAGTTCAAGCAAACCCGTTTTGGGGTAAGTTAGACAGTTAGTAAGTACTAAATACAAGTCACTAAGCTGGTGTAAATACGGCACAAGGCTAAGTTGCGAGCATCCAAACTTATATTGCAAAGTCAAGTGACTGAGTATATCAGTTAGTTCTGACATGACAGCTGAAGTGAACTCTGTGACATTTAATGTATTATCTAAGTTTATGTTGCTTATATTTTGATTCTACATTTTTATGTACCTCAAAAAGAAACAAGTACAAATTAGTTGTATGTACTTTGTTGGTAGAAATGTAATTTATATTGAACAGACAATTTGGAATGCTTCTTGGTTGCAGAATGTAGAGTTTAAAATCAAACAAATGTATTTATTTATCCAAATAAGTAAGAGGCGTTGTCTGATTTTCCACAATACACTATACCCCTAACATAAAAAATGTCTCATTTTGTAAGTCCTTGCATTAAATAGCGTCACAATTTGTACTATGTCAATTAGCTCTTCAAATTTGTATAGTGCAAAATAGATACATACATTAACAAAAAAATATCTTCGAAAAACCTATGCGCGCAACTGCCAAACTACAGCGCCAAACTGGATGTTTTTATTTGTTATAATTAGGATTAGGATTAGGATTAGGATTATGTCATTAAAAAAAGATTTATTTTTCTCCATTAAGAACGTTAAAGACCCAAAATTCCTCGGGTCAGCTAGTATAATAATATCATAAATTGTAATAAAATTATAATTTTCTATTTATATCAAGAAATGAAATTTAATTAGTAATAATATCAAAGGATGTCAACTAAACATATAATGTAATGTAGTGGATGTAAACTAACATGTCGAGCTAAATTCGATTTAACGTGAGTTATCCGATAATTTGTCAATATCAAAGGATTGGCTTTTTATCTCCCACGTAAAACACGATATATCCCTTTCGCGTTACATGATTCCAAAACGACAAACAAACACAGCAATTGCGACTTGAGTTGCTACCTTGATTAACTAAATTCCCATGGGCAAAGAAATACGTACCCAGACTATACAATCGGAATCTTTCCCCTTCTCTTGCCCATAAAATTCTTTTACGCCCCGAAAATTATACTTAATCGAGTCGTTTACAAATCATTAACAATCGTAAACTACCCCATAATCGGAATGAACGGGTGACGTCGTAAATTATTGTCATTCGTAATACATTAGGAATTCATGATCATTATAACTATTAACTACTTGTTGCTAATATGTTTCACATGATTTGTATGTAGCGAAGTTTGTCCGAATGGGATTTCTTTGTCGTAACTAGCTGAACGTACCATCGCGAACAGGTATTGTTGAGCCACTTACCTATGTTTGTAACTTGGTGGTGTAATACTAATCCAATAGCTGACATCTAGTCGGTCACATCGGTCATTGATTACACGTCTAAATTGCGAACAGTGGCAAGTGGCTCAACAATCCCGGTTCGTGACTGTACATACAGGCTAGCAACCTATCACTTGTACATATTTCATCTATGTTGGAACCTAAATTTATGCTTTTCCGTGTGGTGTCGGGCTTAGAATAACATTTCTCCATTTCTTCCGTAGATGTCGTAAGAAGCGACTGAAGAAAAATGTTTAATGTAACATCTATACTAGTATTATAAAGCTGAAGAGTTTGTTTGTTTGTTTGAACGCGCTAATCTCAGGAACTACTAGTTCGAATTGAAAAATTATTTTTGTGTCGGATAGACCATTTATCGAGGAAGGTTTTAGGCTGTATAACATCACGCTGCGACTAATAGGAGCGAAGGAACATTAGAAAATGTGGAAAAAACGGAAGAAATCAATCACAATTTCACGCGGACGGAGTCGCGGGCACAGCTAGTAATAAGATAGAAGCCTCGCTTTTCTCAACCTATGCGACTACCTTTCAGGAATACATTTCCGTTATACATAGGTCCTTCCAAATGTCATTGACCCTCAAACCAATTTCTTGACGAACAGTTAAACTGTAAAGTGTTTACACACGTCGGTAGTTATTAAGCGTCCATCAGTTTGCGGCCGCGTTGATAGATGGCGGCACCCTCGTCAAACGTTTCTCATTAGTGAGGTAAATAGAAATGATTGGCTTTCGGTGTCAATACGATGTTAACAATGCGAATAAGAATTATAAGAATATACTTCAAGCCTGTATCTAACGGGGTGGGCAGAGCACACAATACACTGTATAGACAAAACCATAACTATTTCACGTTACATTGACACTTCGTTGTTTTTTGTTTTGGATTGGCAGGTATAATATGCCGGGTTTACACGGGGTTAGTAGCTAATGCTTAGTACTTGCCACTTACACTTGTCACAGGTGTGAAAACATGTTGTATAAGTGCTTAGCATTAGTGCAACTGCAAGTGCAGGTGATTAGAAGCCGTTCCTATTTACTAAGCGACAAGCACCCACCCCAGGTCAAAATCTACTAATACTTGTCACTTGTCGAGTAGTGTAAACGTTTAATGACAAGTGCAATTTGATTAGTAATTAGTAGACAAAGCTGCTGAAGTGTTTTGTTACTAATACTATTCT
Organism: Adoxophyes honmai; assembly: GCA_005406045.1. Classification (NCBI taxonomy): domain Eukaryota; kingdom Metazoa; phylum Arthropoda; class Insecta; order Lepidoptera; family Tortricidae; genus Adoxophyes; species Adoxophyes honmai. The sequence continues at coordinate 157,374 of BHDV01010655.1, forward strand.
CTAACACCACTGTGTAGACGGTTACTTGCCACTTGTCACTGCGCATATAAGTCCCTAACCACCTACACTAATGACAAGTACTAAGCTCGTGTAAACCTAGCAATAGTGACAGGTTGCTAGCCTGTCGCCTAAAATGTACCTTAACAATTATAAATGGTTATCAAACACGCAAACAGACACAAAACCTCAGCAAATTAAATAAACCGTTTGTATCGTAAAGAAACACGACGAAAAAGAGAAATTATTAACAACGGCCAGATAAATTTTATATGGCGGTAATAAAAAATATTTACCGAGAAAATATGGAGGTCGTAACAATCCCTTTCCCTCATTACGGTGGCCGTTAATAATATTAGGCACTAAACAGCGACAGAAGGGGTCATAAGGGGTCATTAATAAGGGGCAAAATGACCCAGAGCCTCATTTAGGGGTGTTATTGGTCTAAATCAGTTTTTAATTTTTCGCCCGCTCCGATGGCGGCTGTCAATTGGTTTGATTTGTGGGGCCACTTTGGTTCGTGTACGAAAGTGCCCCATTAGGGATGGGGTAGTTTGGAATCTTAAACGCTGGTGGTATGTTTTAGGTGTCAGGTGTAATACCTGTCAGTATTAAGATGCGATATGGAATTAGAGATCAAAGTTGTAAACAAACGTGTTGCCATTGCAATAAAAGCAAACGCAATTAGGAAAACTTAAAATTCAATAATTACGCTAGATAAAAATGAGTACAACTAATTTATTAGCAGAATAAAACCGTGTGAATATTACAAAACATTTAAATAAACAAAGGAACAAGCACATCTTTTTTTAAATGCAAATATGATTATTTTATGATTATGCCACTGGCAATGGTTAGAAATTGCAAACATTTGGCTCGTATTTTTATTCGGATTCATATTTATATAATTAATTGTTCAGTGAAACTTATGAAACGATGAAATATTGTTCAACTTGCGTTGGACGAACTTAAAAGATCGTGTGTAGACTGCTTTTCTACCTCCGCGCGTGGAAGCCATTTTATAAATCTTATATTCGTTTTCTGACATCTGTCGTGATCATACGTCGCACTCCAGAGGGCATTTTCGTGGCAAGGTAAGGTATACAAAAAAATCTTAACTTAGGAGTATTATAATGTACTTAGTATTTGTAATCCCGGGTATGAGACATTAAAAATTATAAATAGTCTAATTGAAAATGAAGAGGTTGAGACTGCAAATAACGTTAACAAAAACACACTTCAGCTTTTTCAACAATGCAAATAACTACCAATTATTTCAGTCAATGTTGAAAGAACGTTCTCCCGTTCAAAATGGATATTTTCAAGCCGACGAAGAACGTTGACCGCCGGGAATTTAAAATAAATATTAATAATATATTCGCATAACATATCTGCTCCAGTAAATTAACTATTTTATATACTATTCAACTGTATTATTATTTAATTTTTAATACTAAAAAATAAACACGTAACTAACGTAAAA
>BHDV01010689.1:0-37773 GCA_005406045.1 Adoxophyes honmai
GTTCATACATATAAATATGAGTGAGAATCGCGAAAGTTTAAAACTTTACCTGTTTGGTATTTAACGCGAAATTGAAATTTCCTGTATGGCGTCGGGATAGAATAACACTTCTTTTCTTCCGTGAATGTAATAAGAGGCGACTAAGGATATAGGTGTAGGTGTGCTCTAGGCGACAGGCTGGCAACCTGTCTCTATTATACCTGCCAACTGAAAACCTAAAAAAAAATCCTAGAAGTGGCCACGAAACGTGAAATAGTAATGGTTTCGTCTATGTAGCGTTTCGTGTGCTCTGCCTACCCCATTTGGGAATACGGGTGTGATACGGGTATGCAAACTTTTTACCACTGCTACAAAACATTGCACAGTTTTCGTGACACGAAGAAAAGCTGTTAAAATATATAGCTCATTCCCACTTCTGTTGTCTTTTTTCAGCCCCTTCCAGCGTCGCCGCAATGCGCAGCGTTGCCGAGTCCCGCGAGCACTATCGAGTCTTTAACCAGAGAGTTCCAGGACTCATTGGAACTCTCCAACTCTAAATACGGTGAGTTTATCAAAATTTTGTATACTATGTTTTTTTTGCCATTTTTCCCTTTTTGCCCCTTCCCACATTTTGTATTTTGTATACCTACCTACTATGTTCATTTTTCTATTTTTTTTGTGACTAGGTAATTAGACTCTATAAAAAACTCCTGCTTTGAAAGTTCTTACTGACAAGTTTCTTGCGGCGCATTCTTCTTGGCAATCATGGTCTTTCCGAAGCGTTGGTAGACTCGAAAATGACACGTAAAATTGCTCCTAAGAGCCTAGTTGCATAAGTTGAGTTATGAACTTAGAATTTTTTGATTATTTTTAATCTTGCGGCACATTATTGGCAATAGTCCTACGCAGCGCTAGCAGAGTAAAAAAAAAAATTTTTTTTTACTGTATAGTTTGTTTTTATTGACTATAGTGTTGTCCGCAGCGCACGATAAGTCGTCCATGAGCCACGAGTCGCGAACCTCGTCCCGGAGCAGCACGGGCGCCTCGCTCGGCAAGCAGAGGGCCGCGCCCGACTCCACGCTCGATATCAAGGAGGCCGTCAGAGGTGAGTTGTGTGAACTGTGCTGTATGGTTTGCTATGGGAGTTTAATTCATACACATATCCTAGCAGATTATAGAAAAATTAAATATATTTCACTTTCTTTTGATCAAAATATTATGCATTTTTAGAGAATTTTATTCGATTAATTTCTAATTTTCTTTTAATGTATCTGACCGAAACGCTGTGTGAATTCAGTGATTGATTGATGATGTCACAGGCAGGTAAACAAAGTTGACAAAGCTGACGTGTTTAGTATTTCATTGATTGTCACCTTTGTTTACCTGCCTGTGACGTCAAAGACGTCATGTGATTGACTTCATTTATTTTCGCGCGAGTTTGACAATTTTAACTTTAATATTTATTTTCTATATTAATACAGATAAGAACCCGGAAATACTAATATATCGTGTTTATTCCATGATGAAGAATTGATTAAAAATTGTCAAAAACCGTATTATATATTTTTAATCTACTACACAAGCCTATTGTCTGTCTGTTTCTAGGAGAATACGTGGTGAAGCCGGCGGACGACGAGCAAGCCCGTGCGGGGTCACGGACCCGCAGCGAGGGCCGCGCCCGGCCCACCGGACACTCCAGCCTCGGAAACAACACCAGGCCAGTTACATACATACATACATGCCTGTGCTCCCAAATGGGGCAGGTCGAGCACTGTTTACTGCATACATACACGCCTACACAGGCGTACACGTGTTATGTACACACATAAAAGACGAAAAAAATGAGTTAATATGATAAAACTCGTAGAATAATGCTAAGCGTCCACAGTTCCGCATCGCACGCATCGAGCGCATCGGATTCAATCAGATATATGGCGCAATGCGATGCGTACGATGCGGACAGGTGGACGCACTTGTATGAGTTTCTATACAAAGAATACTACAATCCGTTGCGTGCGATACGTCCGATGCGTACGATACCGACAAGTGGACGCTTAGCTTAAACGTGGTTTATTATGTCAGCTTTCTAGTCGTGCGAGTTTGTTGTTTTAAAATTAACCCTGTATCCAGGATGGCCAGAAATCGACTAAATACTTTAATTAGTGGTCAAGTAGGATTATCTGAAAACCCCTGTCAAGTTTATGCCTGAAATTTTCATGTAAAAAAAATCTGAAAATTTTGCCTAATCTTTTATATTCCGGCTCTTAATTAACCGCGTAGCATCTCAATGTCGAACGATAGCAAGTGCGTACGCGCCCACCTGAAAAGCAATGAAACATTTGTCTTCCACTAGGTCAAAATGTAAATTTTCAGGAATTATTTTACAGGAACTTTCAAATACCCGACCACTAGTTAAAATAAATATACGGTCAATTGCCGGCCACCTCGTATATTGTACTACTATTTTAACATAAGCTTACTATTCCAGGCGGAGCAATTCGGAGTCGCTCGGGCCCGGTCGGCGGCGCTCGGCGGGCGACGAGCAAGCGCTCGGCTTGGCGCTGCGCACGAGAACAACTTCGGGCCAACGGCTCACTGACATGCAGATACTGGAACAAGTCACCGTGCTAAATCTAGATACGGGTGAGTTACTTCAAAATTAGTTATTTTTTGTAAGTTCGCGTTCGGAAGCGGTCGGAAATCGCTCGGGTCGGCTACTAGAACATGGTTACCTATATCGCGTAATAATTAAAATAATTAAATATATTTATTTCATAATCATTGTTAGTTACATAATGTCCCTTAATCCTATGTTAGTTATACAATCCTACACATAATTTGTCTAATAAATATTGTTTTTAAAAATAAATAAATAAATAAAATAAATTCGGCCTTCGGGAGCCATCAGAGAACTAGAACTAATCACCGTGCTCAATCTAGAAAGTCTGGAGAAGAAGTTTGATGAATCGTGTGTGGTTAAAACAACTCATGATTCTCATGAAACGCGGAAATTCCCCGTCGTTGATGCGGATGCGGATACCCGCATCACTAATTTCGACACTAACTTTTTGTACGACACTGAAAAACCTCATTTTCCGCATTGTATTCCCAGGCGAGCGAGTCCCACTAAGCGTAGCCGAACACAAACTGCCTCAATGTATCAACCCACTCAGTCTGCACATCATGCGACTCACTTCCGAATACATCGGGCGAGACAACGATGAGAATACGAGGTGAGAAACGGTGGTAGCACAGGTCATAGTGCAACGTTGAGAAGGAACTCGCGAATATGTTTAGGTGTGAAAATATTTGTCTTGATCAGATAACGACCTGATTGCTGTACACCTTTTACGGTATCTCGAAGATGTGCGTATGTACTTAAACAGCCTAGAGGACCTTCCCTACGGTTGAAACTATTAGGTAGTACTTAAAAAAAGGCAAACAAACAAAGCCAACCCGACAAAGTCAAAAATAACGTAAGGTATGTGTTGCTACATTAAATACAACACTTTCTATTTTAGTCGCATTACTCACCTTGAGTTTATCTTTTTTTAAGTACCTAAAAGTCTCAACTCGAACGATGACCCGTTGCTATCTATCTCTGTCGCACGCGTGCAGTAATATTGCCCTCACGCTCGCACAGTGCGACGCACGTGCTCAAGTGCGAGCGTGAGGGCAATATTACTGCACGCGTGCAAAAGAGATAGATAACAGTAAGTTAACGCTTGAATTTCGATGTGATCCGCGACTGGCCTTTAGTAACACAGGTGATAGAGCTTCGTACAGTGGATCCACTCCCGAATAAGTAAAGTAAAAAAACTCTTTATAGTACAAAAATAAAAAATAGTACAGATAAGTCGCAAATAAATGTACGTTCGTATGTCAAATTGATAATTTAATTTAAATGTCAGTTCCGACATTTCAGCTATATCCAAGTGATAAAGTAAAGATCTTAACGAGACTTGATACTTGATAGTTTAATTTTGGGTGTAGTTCCTGCTTTCCAAACTATTCTTGTTTAAAATGTGTTTGGGTGGGATAGGTTGGAAGATAGTAATAATAATTCTCGAATTTTGGAGTCTGAGCCAACTGGTGATATTGTTGTATTTATGGTTAGCGAAGTAAAAATTAAAGTTACCGAAACACGCTTTTGTACAATTGACTGTAGATTCTGAATGTTTATGTTGTTCCTTTGGCTGGTACCTATTCCGAAATTCGTAATACATTGTGGTTCATAACAAAATTAAGAAGCATTTTTTTTTTGCTTTCCTGTTTTTATGTCAGTATTTTTTTAGTTTTTTAATCAACCAGGAAAGCCTTACGGATTCACTTCCCGCCAACTGATAGTCCCTCTTTTTTTTACTAATGACCCCTCAAATTGGCTTTGATACTAACATTTTCAGCCCAGAAGTCGCGCCAAAGTCGACTTGGCGCAAACGCCTCTCGGTCGGTCTGTACGGCGCGGCTTTTATGAAGAAGTCTATAACCGCGGCCGACATGCGCCCAGTGGAGTCTGAAATCAGTATTAATATTAGGTTTAGTTTTTTTTCTTCCTGTCTTTTTGTTTTTTTTTTCATCCTGCCAACCATTATCATTTGTTTTTCTTTTAGTTTTAGTCAAATTCATTTACATGTTATTTATTTCTATGTACTTGGGTAAAATTCATTTATTCATCAAAATTACAATGTGAAATTAATTAGAAAAAAATGTGATTTTAATTGAATCTTATTTACAATATTTTTCAACAAAAAAGTTTATCTATAATAATAGATATAAAATTATATATAAAATAGTTTACGTTTTCATCCATCATTTTACATATCTATTTCATGTGACGTTTGGTGTCTATGGCATCGTAAATCTTTGTCCATATAGATTTTTTTTCGGCGTTCATTCACAAAGAATGTCATTCCATTTTCGATTTTCTTTTTGTTTCGATTTATGGGTTGTTTTGGAAATTTTGTTAGTGTGCTTTTGTTATGTTGGTCAATCTCATTTTGGTTCACTTTTTATTTAGATGTGATAATTTTGTTTCATTTTCAAAGCACGTATGGTGTGCCGATAGACGACACTGTTTATTTATTATTAGTAAAATTGTATTTTGTTTTAATTTAAATTGGAAGATTAAATGAGGCTACGGAAAATTTACAAAATTGTAGTTTATAGGATATGCTACGGACAATATTCACACGAATTAGAAAAGATACCTAAATCAAGATGCATTGCGTATTTTTTCTCAATTTTTACTATGAATTTCGTCAGAAAGGTTCGCATTTATCTTAATTAGTTTCAGTGCCTGTAATTTATTGTACTTTAATATTTGACACTTTAATAACCGCATTAATGTATAACTCATATTATTATTAACGGACGTGGAAGTGTCATCCATTTAACACATTTATGTATTACTTTTTGTAATTTATCTATTGGTTGACATATCGGGTGGCTCCGCTTTCCGTGTATTCGGAGAAAAACACGCTGAACCTATGAATAAACTATTTGTTAACTCATTCACTGTTACCTCTCAAAGTACAATCGAACCAACTGATTCCTGACCCACTGTAGAACGTTGTCACAATAAACGTCATAAGCATTTCCTTTGCCAAGCACTGCAATGTCACTATGACGTACACTGTGAATAAGTTCTATGGTGGGTCAGGAATCAATTGGTTCGATGGTAGAATCATCTTCAGGTGCCTCGAACGCACGGATTATTTAACACATAAGTCATTGTTTTTTTTTCGCGATTTTGCACAATTTCCAAAGACTGCTGCGGAGAATATTATGCAGAATCACGAATAGAGACAACAATGGCATAAGTGACGAATAAAGCTTGCGATCGTATATGCGTTAGAGGCGGTGAACGAGTTAAAACTTCCTGTTGACATTATGGAATCATTGTCTTTGTCTTTTCGCCGGTATGTTTGCCTGGGGCCTATAAAAAAACAGTACTTCACTATCATAATTTTGCAGGGAAACCGACGAGGAGAGTGAGAGCGTGTGCGCGGGCGCCGACGACGATGCTAAAGAGGCCAAGAGAGATGCCGGGGATACTAAGAACACTATACGGAAGAAGACTGAAAAGTAAGTGAAGTTCCACACTCATTCATATTCGAGCTGCTAGAATAATTAGGAATAAAAAAAAAAAAAACAATTTCTATGTGGTGTCGGGTTCATTTAAAAACATAGACGACGGAACCAGTAGAGTACTAATGTCATTTTGGTTGTCCTGCGAAGATTACGCCAAACAATTGAAGCGATCGCTGCGCTCTTATTGGCCGGCCCAAGATCGCGCTTAACGCTAATCATTAGCGGCGTAGAGAAAAAGGCATTAGCGGCCTTAATGCCTTTTTCTCTACGGTTATTGGCTCTGTACAGTTTCTGTGACAGTGACGGTGACGTTAGCAAGCAGAGATCAACGAACTATTTGCGGACCTGGGTGGCCAACATTGTTTCTCTATAGGTTCTGTCCTCTATGCTTACAAAGCTTACGTTTTATTCTCTTTCCTGTGAATTTGAGTTCTGGGAAATAAGCCTCTAGTTGGTAGCCGAATTTCAGTCGTCAAAAAAACGGATGATGATATTGTAATCTAAAGTAAATCTAATCCGGCCACAAATTTATACAATTATGAAGAACGTGTTTTGCAGCCGATCCCATATTATAGGTAACTATAATAAGTGAAATGACACGATTTTCTTGACTTAGGCCCCCGCCGGCCCCCCTAGTGAAAAGCCACTCGCAAGACAACATTAATACTAAAATAGTACCGGAAGTCAACCACAACAGGTGACGGATGTGAAACTAACAGTTTTGATGTTCCTTATTTAAATTAACGAGGATTTACATAACTTAATGCTAACATGAAAAGGGTTAATCAACTATTTGTGGTGTCGTGACCCGTGACCTACGAATAACAATTATGGCTTTGTGAAAGCCCAGTCAAGCCCAGTCGGCTTAGCACATCAAGGTGCCAGTAGAAATGCTCGCGAGTTAGACTATACCTGTCACTGTCTAACTAGAGCCATCAGAAAGTGGCGGGTAGTCAAATCCGTGACTACAGCTCTAGTAGCACGCTAAGTTTTATCTCGACATAAAACAAATGTCCCACTCTGACTATGCGTGAGAGAAAGAGACGACTGACGCTTTTTACGTTTGAACATGAGGGAAGTGGCTGCGAAGCGTGAAAGCGTGTTTGTATGTATGTATATATTTATGAAGTAGATTAAAATAGTCGTTACCGTGGCAACAAGCGACATAAAATAGTTGATTGACCCAAAATAGCCATGATATTTAACCCAAACAACACCCATGTGAGTGTGACCAAAACCCGTGGAGCCACGTAGTTCAGGTGAAATAGCGTTTGGCCCACCGGTGTCCTCCTTGGCTCTTATGAAAATAAACACATTGTTACTGGACGTTCAATATTGACCCTTTCATAGCCAATGGATTAAGCTATTACCACCTCAGGAACGCTAGCAAAAGCGAAGATATGACTCGTGCGTTGCGTTCTTGTAAATACAGGCCCCAATGTGACATGTAACTCTGCTTTCTTGACATGTCGTTGTTTTGTTGCAAAAGTCCTATTGTTCTAAAATTATAGACGCTTTATCAGAATACTTTCTGAGCAATAACTTATGATATGAGTATGGTATATCCTTGCTATTTACTAATGTAGACGATGTGATTTTAGTTTGTGTTTTTTGCGTGGTGTTGAGTTTAGAATAACAACTGTCCGTTTGTTCCGTGGATGTCACAAGAGGCGACTAAGGATATAGGTTAAGGTTTAGTATATTTTCAGCGACATGCTAGCTACCTGTCATTGTATTACCACTTAACTTAAAACCAAAGAAACATGCTATAAGTTCCATGGAACTTGAAATAGTCTTGGATTTGTCTATGTAGAGTTACTTGTGCTCTTCTTTGCCCATATGGGAATACAGGCGTGATGTATGTGTGTGTTTGTGTGCTTTTGAGTTTGAAATAACACTTCTCTGTTTTTTTTGGATGTCGTAAGGATATATCTGAAGGTATATTTTAGGCGACAGGCCGTGTTCTGTCCACCCTATTTGGGAATACAGGCGTGATGTATTCTTATTTCATCAATCCTAACAATAAAAAAAAACACAAAATTAACGTTTTACTTGTCAATGTGCTGTCAGAGTTGTGACCAACCATTTTTTTTTTTTTAGATTAAAACGATTCCTAGGTAGTACGGTAAAGAAGACAGTGGACGCGGCGAAGTCGCTCGCGCAGGAAGTGTCGCACGCGCGACATAAGGAAGACGTCGCCGACATCGCGGACGATGTTCGCGGCGAACACAATATCAAGCTCAAAGCGTCCAACTCACACAAGGGGCCTTATGACTTTGACGGCTGCGTGCGGCATGTGCAGGTAAATAAGATGCAATGTGAAATAAAATACGAGTAAAGCTGAAAGGGGGTTGAATGGTCCATTATAATGAGTCAATTTATATTATTAGAAAAAAAATATAAATGCCTCTTATTGCGTTCGCTAACTTTTTTTAATGAAAAATTGAAAATCTGTCAAAATACACTGTTATGATATTTTTCGCTTTAATAATTAAAAAAAATTACCCGGTTTTTTGTAACACGTATTATGGTCGGCAATCAACTTGGCCAGATTGTGGGGTAAGCTCAAAAGCGATGCGCGAAGCCCCACCCACCACTTAAAAGTCTGGCAAAAAAATCCGACCACTATACTCATACTGTAAAGGCCCTTCTAAACGGGCCATATTTTTCTGCAATTTGTGGCCGGCAACTATTGCTAGCTTGCTCTTACTTCATACACTAAAGCAAGATGCACGTAGTTGCCCGGCCACAAATTGCAGTAAAATGTAGCCCGTTTAGAAGGGCCTTACTTTCACTTTAAGAAGGGCTTTACTTTTTTTTATACTTTCGTGAAAGTGTGTTTTAGTAGCCTAACCTAGGTTATTTATGCGTTTGTGTGTGTGCAGGAAATGGGCAGCGGGCATTCGGGAGCCGTGTGGTGTTGTAAATTCAGTGTCTGTGGCCGCTTGTTGGCCACGGCCGGACAGGACAAACTGCTGCGCGTTTGGGTCGCCCGCGATGCCTACAACATGTTCCAGGTGGGTTGGACACATGTCCCAGATGTTGGACACATGTTCCAGATGTTGGACACGTGTTCCGGATGTTGCAGGACTTTTGTTTTAAATGTGAAATCTGTGGGACATGTGTTCCACATTTAAGACACGTGTTCCAGATGTTGGACGTGTGTTCCAGCTGTGGAACACGTTTCCAAATGTGGGATGTATGATTCAGATTATGGGCCTATTGAGTTCCTCATATAAGGCGAAGTTTTTCCGAATACGTACAGGTTTTCTATGAGCGGAACTTAGTGTTCCCGATATGGAACCACTGTGTTCCAGTTTTGGGAAAACGATCCAAATATGATGAAACACGGTTTCCTTGACCGGGATATCTACAGGTGTTCCAGTAATAGTCACACGTTTAAGATGTATTAAAATATGTCCCAGAAATGCCATAATGCAACAGATTCTCTTTCCAAATTGTAGTCATCTTTTATAGATGGTATTCAAATTACAAATACTTAGGACAGAAGTGAATGGCGCTTTGTTGTCTCTGTCTACCCCACAGGGAATATAGCCATGACGTTTATGTATGTAATAATGTAATTCCCGTGTGGTGCCGGGTTAGAATAGCACCTCCCCCTTTCTTCCCGTGGGTGTCGTAAGAGTCGACTTTGGGAAAGGGTTAGTGTATTGTGGGCGATGGGCTAGCAACCTGTCACTGCAATATCACGTTTAACCATCTGATTACCCTGAAAATGCTAAACGTGGCACTGGATTTTTGAATTCATGTGCTCTGCCTACCCCTCTTGGGAATACAGGCGTGAGAATATGTATGTATGTATGTATAATGTAAAATACAATAAATTAACATTTACTTTCTCCCACAGGACATGCGCACGAAGTACAACGCAGAACAAAAGTCCTCCCCCACCCCCTCGCAGGAGTCGCTGGCGTCGCTCACGGCGCCCCCTCCCCCCGACGCCGCCGCCCCCCTCGGCGCGTCCGCCCCCTTCCACCCCAAACCTTTCTGCACCTACTCGGGCCACACGTCAGACTTACTCGACGTATCTTGGTCCAAAAACTACTTCATACTGTCCAGTTCTATGGATAAAACTGTTAGGCTGTGGCACATATCGAGAGGGGAATGCCTTTGCTGCTTCCAGCACATAGACTTTGTGACGGCGATCGTGTTCCATCCGAGGGACGATCGGTATTTCCTGTCGGGAAGCCTCGATGGGAAGCTGCGGTTGTGGAACATTCCTGATAAGAAGGTGAGTTTATGAATGGAAAACTGCTATAAGGTAACGGTACCAGTTATGGACGGTTTAAGTTGACAAGCACCAGTGATGGACACTTCATGCATAATTTAAAAACCGTAGAGTTGTGAATTGATTGTTGTAAAAGAAATGACTTTTCCTTCGTGGGTAGTAAAAAAGAGTCATTGTACATTACTGGTTCTTTGTCCATTACCGGTGACTTTACCTTTAGTCTGTTTGCTTAGAACATCGTTTCTTAACTTCGGGTCGCGACCCAAATTTGGGTCGCGGGCCATATCGAGATGGGTCGCAGGACCCGCTGGACTTTTTGAAAAACAAACCGCAATCACAGCATTCGTTTATTTTACATCTTAAATCGGGTCGTGGGCTTCTAATATTTTCGAATAGTGGGTCGCCAGGCAAAAAGGTTAAAAACCGCTGGCTTAGAACATATAGAGTACTAATGACATTGAATTTGTTCGAAGACGATTCCGCCAAAGCATGGCGGCGTTCGCTGTGCTCTTATTGGCCGGCCCAAGATCGCGCGTAACGCAGTGGCTTTTTCCTCTATGGTTATTGGCTCTTTACAGTTTCTATGACAGTTTGTAAGTTGAAATAAACTGACGGTTTGCGGAACTGGGTGGCCATCATTGTTTCTCTAGTTGGTCTGTCCTCTATGGCTTAGAAACTGTCGCCTTTGCATTGTGCCGCCTTACACGTGGCGACTGTTAAGATGCCGAAAATAAGCAAGAAGATAAATAAATAAAAGGAAAATGAGCTGGTGGATCACTTGATGATGAGTTTAACCTATAGATATCCACAAATGAAACTGATTGCAGATTATTGATTGATCAGCCAGCATATTATTATGCCTCATGTGCCAGTAATTATACCGATTCCGACGAAGCCTGCACCCGTTTAAGAAATTTAATTTGAATTTAAATTAGTTACAATATAACTAGATCAACTTAAAAATATTAAGAAACATTCGCTGGTGGGCCCCATTTCAGTTTTACGGTTTTTTGTCCGTAGCTAAAGCTGAAAGTTCGAACGGATGCAATATCCAAAGTCACGCCGGTATTCCCAAACGAGCACATAAAACGTCATATAGACAAAATCCTGCCTATTTCAGGCGTCATTTAGACGTCTAGTATTTTCTAGTATCTGCCTAGCCCATTTGGGAATACAGGCGCGATGCACACACCACAGAGAACCTATTAAACTAACCACAAATCCCCCGTCGTTCAGGTGGCCGTCTGGAACGAAGTAGACGGCAAAACGAAACTGATAACCGCCGCCAACTTCTGTCAAAACGGCAAGTTCGCCGTCGTCGGCACATACGACGGCCGTTGCATCTTCTACACGACCGACCAACTCAAATACCACACCCAAATAGACGTTCGATCTACACGCGGGAAAAACTCAACCGGACGCAAAATCAGCGGCATAGAACCTATGCCAAACGATGATAAGATCCTAGTAACATCCAACGACAGTCGGATACGACTCTACGATCTCAGAGACCTGAATTTGTCGTGCAAATATAAGGGTTACGTGAATATATCCAGCCAAATTAAGGCGTCCTTCTCCCACGATGGGAAATACATAGTCAGCGGCTCAGAGAACCAGTGCATTTATATTTGGAAGACTTGTCACGATTATTCGAAGTTCACGTCGGTTCGGAGGGACAGGAATGACTTCTGGGAAGGTATTAAAGCGCATAACGCTGTCGTCACTTGTGCGGTGTTCGCGCCGAACCCTGATCACATGATCAGGATGATCGCCGAGAGGGAAGAGGAGGAGAAGGCTAGCAAAGGGATTGAAGATACTGATGAGCCGGTAAGTTGTTACAAATAGGCTATGGTGGTGCGCAGATGACGGACTATCCGTGACGCACTTTTTAGTCTGTGAAAATAAAACCTAATTATATGCAGTAACGCAGACGACGCGCAAAAAGTCCGGCGCACAATGCTTACAATCCATGCAGACTTTTTGTGCGCCGCAGACTCGATCGCACAAAAAGTGTGCCGTCTGCGCTGCACCTATTTATTATACATTTTTTTACATCATCCATATTAATATTATTTTCTGGAGCGATTTGTAATAACTTGAGATAAAAATATTTTATTTTATCAAAATCCGTCTCCTGAAATGAGTTTTTTTTTTGCAATTTTTACGTGACTAAAAACGGCCGTGATTGTCTATTTGATCTGTAGATTCCGAGTAAAAAATTGTTAGGATACGTTCCACTAATCGCCCGCAACGATTGTAACACCCTGTTTACAGCGTTTATGCGTGGCCTCTTACGACATCCACGGAAGAAATGGAGAGATGTTATTCTAAACCCTACACCACTACAACCTAAACATATTCCAATAACGCTTCTACGACATCCACAGAAGAAATGGAAATGGTTGTATAAAAACTTGTTCTTATTCCACAGAAGGGCGCAGAAGGCATGGTCTCTTCATCCCAAACGGGACACGTATTGGTCAGCACAGACTTCAACGGATGCATAAAGGTGTTCGTCCACAAGGCCAAGCCGAAACACAGCTCGCTGCCCGCCTCCGCGCTCGCGTAACAATGGACTTGTGCCCTTAAGTGAGTTTGGTTTTTGGAGCTAGTTTTCATTTGTTCTATAGGACCTACGAAGAACATCGCACAGCTAGATCAAAACAGACCTGACTCTAAATGTGTGACCTATTCAAAAATGTGACTTAATGTATTAGTCTATAGTTTAAATTTGCATTAAGGTACATTTCGAGTTAGCTCAGTTTTGATCTAGCAGTGCGATATCAAACGTAATCAAGGCCAATAATGGTATCATCAGCCGAATAAGTCTAAAGTTTTTAAACAAGCTCTTATTAAATAAATGTGCCGATAAAGTTGAACTTTCAAACTGACAGACATCTATTGGCCATTTTTTGACATGCAAACAATTATCAATTTTGCGGTGGTAGATCTCATTTTTAGTTGGCTATACCACAAACATGTCACTTGGCAAGCTGTGATGTGACGTCTCATTTGACTTGTATGATGTCCATAGTCCTAATGCTTCCATACATTTAAGCGCAGTATAGAACTGTTTAATTTGACACAATTTTTAATCCTTTTTCGTCAGTGCTATAGAACAAATGTACGGGAAAAGTCAACAATGGACGTTTTAAGGCTCTCAAAATACGATAGAACAAAATTTTAATGGAAACTACGCGTTTTTGATGCGATCGTGACAAGATTGATGTATAATGAATTATAGTCTCAAATATTGGACGTAGACACATGATACTCGTCTAGAGGCATTGGATGTTATATTCGGCCGTTTTCGGCAAGTTTTTTTTTATTGGCAAATGATGCAATTAGAATAAATGAATATCAAGGGACATTTCTTACCAACTGACCTCTAAATTAGAGGCTTGCTTATTCAACAGTAACAGACTAGTGCTGTCTCTTTTCTTTCTCAAACAAATCATGAGATTAAATACTAATGAAATAGATTGTTATATTTCGTGACGACTTATCCGCACGTTAGAAAAAATCCCATTTCTTAAAAAAAATGGACTCTGATCTTTTAGATACTCATGATACCAAGCTTTGATTCAAACGAAAGAGAAAAAAAATAAGTTTTATAACAAGTCACTCTTTATTCATATGAAAGCTTTCATATGAAAAAGTGGTTAAGAGTTATTCTGAGACTAACTTATACTCTCATTTTATTACAATACAGTTTTTTTTAAAAGACCATTTAGTTTGAGATTTACTCAAATACGTCATACTCGTTCATGTTCAAACTAAAACCATGTAAATTACAGTAATAACTCAAGCCTTTGCATTTACCAACAATTTAGACATTTTACTCAACTCGTATTTAGTGAAAATATTTTTTTAGCATCAATAGCCTACACTACACAATTGATAGGTGAGTGATTATTAGGATCAAATACTTTTACTTGTGATATTGATCGTGTGAAGAAATCAAATCGTTCATTGGCTGACAACTAAATACTCCTACGGTCGTTTATTTGTAAATGTTTCTTAAAATTAACTTGATTTATTTCACTCCATAGTCTAAATACAAAAGAACTACTAGTTTGTCTAAGTACGAATCGGAGCCATTCAAAAAGTTATGTAAAATTAAGAGTACTCATTTTGAGCCAAATTTTGTTTCACGGGGAGATTTGAAGGTTGAAATTTGAAGGGAAACTGAGGTATAAAGATCACAATTTGACGAGTATTTTTTTCGAAAAAAATGTGATAACCTTACATATTTTAAAATGATTTACTTGGTCTCCAGTTTCTATCACATTTGATTGAACTTATTATGAACTCGTTCTTATTTTAATTTAGTCACAGAAAGTAATTGTTTAGCTTTATTTTATTTTATGTAGTAGATATAACAATAAATTATTCTATCATAGTGATCTGCGCCTGTTTTATTTAGTTTACTTAAATCAGCCAATATTATAGTAATTCTTCATCTAATCGCGAAATCTTTTAAACTAATAAAATTAATATGACATTTTGAATTTGAATTTCTTACTTACTAGGTTCTTTTTCTAGTTCTTGACGGATCTAAAATCTTTCAGCTTTTATTGTGAATGTTTGGGTTAAATTTACTACGAATCAAGAATATTTTTTAATTTTTTTTCTTTTCAAACCTACCCAAATATGTACAGTGCTTGAATAGAAGTAAACTTTTTCATACCAAATTATTGGTAGATATTTTATTTTGAAACAGTTTAAGCCACAAATATATAATCTCCAGAACTCGTTTTTAGTGGTTAAAATTCATTAAAACGTAAGTGTTGACTCTGCAACTAATATTTTTAACATGCGAAACAAATGTCACTACGACAATGACGACTATGGCATGATTTCATTGAATTTTCACCACTAATAGGGTCTGATAATGTAATTTCAACTCTTGTTAGTGATATCTGAAATTCTGAATAAAATTTTCTATTTCTTTGTAAAGCTGGAGTCTTGCGTGTTAGCGTTTATCCCCGGGTTGAACTTGCCGATCACTTCGTTTGTCGTCTCTTTCTATTAAGCTAGGTAAGAGCTTTTGTTAAATGTCGGGGATAAAACAGCAAACTAGAGCTGCTATTATGAGTTTTAAAAGACTTGTTTTTTTATGTGCAAAATATTTTCTCATACACTCAAGATAAAGCGGCAGTTACATTGATTCGTTCACCTGACGCGGCCGTATGTGTTTCAAATTACTTTGGTCGAATGTCGTTTTGACACTAGACTATCCGTTGACCGCCGTCGCCTAGTCAGACTGTGAGCTGTGACTGTGTCGGCGAAATTTGGCCGACTACCGTATTTTTCACACCTTTTCGGTGGCCGCATGCAGCATGCCCGCAACGGCTCATTGTAATTGCCGCATTAGAAAAGTTTTCTTATGGACTTATTTTACTATTTTAGCGGATATTAATGTCAGTATAATACCTATACTATTATTTAGTTAATTACTTAACTTACGTGCAATAAACTTATGTTGTCAATACCTTTTTAGTACGGAGGTCCGTAAAAAGTATACAAACATAAGTTTAGATTTATTACTTTATACTCAAAAACGATCAGTCTTATGAATTATTTATATGCATTTTTGGTAAAATGTAGGTATTTCATCAAAAGTAGCTATTTACTTAAACTCCAACCGCGTTAACAGCGGAGCGGCGCTGTGGCGTCACGGTATCGGTTGTAATATTCGAAATTTTATATTTGTGTCGTATTTTTATTTTATTTGAATGAAATCTTATGTAACTTTAGGTAATGTGAATGGTCTAAAGCATGTCAAAAATCAACTATTATTTTATGGATAGGAATGTTTTCCTGTGTAACAAAAGATGATTTCCTATTTTAGATTATCAAAAAATATTGGATGCTATTTTTTGCTGCATCACATCATTCAAACTTTGCCACATTTTTCAGTGTTTTAACCTAACTCAGAAGGCTTTCTGATATTTTTTGACAACCCAAAACGACGGAGTACCATTTTTTGAGGAAGCCTATCGCTTGTGTATCTAAAATTAATATTTTTAATAAGTTCTTGCCTTAAAGTAAAACCATGTGATTATAGTAAGTGTAAATTTATTATTTAGTATTGTATAGATCGCGATGCCATTGTAATATCATACGGAAGAATCATATATTTGTAACTAGCGTTTACCTCAATAAATATTGGTTATTTATTTTTGTTTTTTAATTTTCCTACGAGTAACACTAAAAAAAACTCTCGACTCTTAAGGTATTGGGTTTCGGTCATGCAAAATAAAACAGTACAATGAGTATAAAATCATTTTAATATCAACATTATAAAAATTGGAGTGGAGTCGGAATGTCAAACATTACAAGGAATCTTTTAAACACTAGCATACACCTAATTCCATAAAAATATTCATTATCTAATAAATAAATCTAAATAACATCATCATTACACTCTTAAAACATTATATTCTATTTTAAAGCGTGAATCAACCTTTTCGTGTTGTTTACTTGCTCCCCGGTTGTCCAATGGTATTGTGGTGCATTTAAAACTGCCGACGTTATCCAAGAGACGATGCCGTAGGTATCAAAGAGACAATCCATTGTTATTATTATTTAAGCATAATATTTCACCGGCAGAGGGTAAAACGCCGTCAAAAAACGTGGGTCAAAGTACCACGACCATTGGTAACCATAGCAACAAACGGCAGGAAAAAGTTGATTAATTTTTCTTCTAAAACGACAATTACAGACATAGAACATTAAAATCCTAGGTGGGAGGGATGAGTTTTAACTTAAAAATAATGTATACCATAGCTAGTCATTATTTCTGTATCAGGCTTACAAAGAACCACTCTCTTTTAAACAGAAAATTGAGAAGACTCCACTCTCCCGCTATCTCGCTAGTAGAGATGGGAGAGACAAGAGTATTTTCACTCAAAAACTGCACTGAATATTTTTTAAAAAAATGACTTGTAACTTTTTAAAAATAAACTCCGTTGTTTTTTAACAGCCTTTTCTATCTTGAATTTTTTATACCTAACTAAGATTTAATTGTTGTTTGTATTTATACCTTATTAAATTTAGGTACTTTAAAATTTAACAATCTTGTCATTTTTGTAACATACACTTTCAATTTAAACCCCATTTCATCCAACTGTCAAAAAATTTACATACATCACGCCTGTACTCCCAAATGGGGTAGGCAGAGCACACGAAACCACGCATAGCCAAAACCATGTCACATTTCCTGACTACCAGCAATTAGATTTTGAGTTGGCAGGTATAATAGTGACAGGTAGCCTGTCGCCTAAAATATACCAACCTATATCCTCAAAAAATGTACATATCGACGGTGGAAATTTCAAATGTCGTAAGGGACATTGGGCTACTATGTACCTTACGACATTTGAAATTTCCACCGTCGATATACATACAATCACGCCTATGGTCCCAAACAGGGACGGCAGAGCATACTAGAGTGAGTTTCAAAAAAATTGTACATAAATTAAGGGTTAATAAAAACAAAATCACGATCGCGTCTTTTGTGTAACGAAAATTACCTATACAAAATGTATGGGTAATTGTCGTTACACAAAAGAATCAATTAAATTTTGTTTTTATTAAAACCCTTAACTATGTACAATTTTTTTGAAACTCACTCACTAAACGTGACATAGACAAAACCTTCATTATGACTATTTCACGCTTCGCAGCCACTCCTGGCGTAATTTTAGATTTGATAACAGGTGAAATAGGTATAATAGTCAAAAAATTGTGTTAGTAAAATTGCCCTTACTCCTGATAGAACCTTCTCTTTCTAACATCGCATATCTTATAGAGCTTTCTATGAGCGGATTGAAGGCAGGTATAATGTCAAGCCTTCCACGGTGGTTTTCCACTGAGACTGCGGCGTGCCTTGCTCTTCTCCTTCTCTGTCTGTCTGTCTGCTAGCTTATCCCGATCGCTGGTCGGTTCTTCCCGGTCGGAAACGTCGCGAGCGTCCGTACTGTCAAGCACTGGTCGGGTTAAGAGCTGGAAAGAAGAAAATAATTTGAGATGGTAAGTTTTGTGTATACGATCAAAGACATTTTCTTACATACAATCACGCGTGTGTTCCCAAAAGCACAAGAAACATAACATAGACAAAACCATGACTATTTCATGCTTCGCAGCCACTTCTGCATTATTTCAGGTTTAAACACATTTGGATTAGGTAGTATAATAATGACAAGATGCTAGCCTGTCGTCTAAAGCATACCTCTAAACCTAAACCTATTTCCTTAGTCGCCTCTTACGACATCCACGGAGGAAATGAAGATGTGCTATTCTATCCCGACACCACACAGGTAAGTAAGAATGTGTGAAATACGTTCAAAGACATTTTCTTACATACATACAATCACGCGTGTGTTCCCAAATGGGGTAAACAGAGCACAGAAAACCATGATTATGACTACTTCACGCTTCGCAGCCTCTAGTATAATTTTAGATTTAAAAAGAAATTAACGCGACACTCACGTCTAATTATCGAGACTAGTTCAACACGTTACGGGCTAATTCGTGGCCTATCGGGAGCACCGCGCATCCGATGATGGGTCACGAATTGCCTCGAAACATGACGAGCTAATCATGATCAAGATAAGTGTATAGTGTATGTCTAGTGTAATGTAGTCAGTCAAGAATCGCGTCGAATTCGTTTGCGTATGAACGCGAAGAATTGCATGGAAAGTGTGTCGACCGCGGCAGTTGTGCAAACGTGCCGCTTCGAGGCGCTGTCTCAGTTTCCAAACAAATAGTCCACTACATACGGATCTTTCATTATTTACGTTACTGACCAGTTTGACATAGTGTTGTAATTCGTGATCCGAGAGTCCGTCGACGTCAAATCCCCGCCTCGCCGCCCGCGCGCTCGCTTCTTGCGCGGGAGTCGACGCTGTGAACATAAATAGTTTTTTTTTAGCTTATAATAGTGTCCCACTGCTGGGCAAAAACCTCCCTTTTTCCGTCCAAAATAAATAGTATTATTAACACATAGACATACATAAAATTACGCCTGTGTTCCCAAATGTAGGCAAAGCACACAAGACGGGACAGACAAAACCATTATTATGACTATTTCACGCTTCGCAGCCACTTCTAGCATGATTCTGGGTTTGAAAACAAATGGAAGAGGTAGTAATAGTAGCAGTAGAGGTAGTAATGACAGGTTGCTAGCTTTCCTTTGTCGCCTCTTACCACATCCACGGAAGAAATTGAAGTGTCATTCTATCCTGACATTACACAGGGAAAGATTGAAAAAAAAAAAGCATTTGATCAAAACATTGAAAAGGAAAAAAAACTCTAGTTTTAATTAATTTTAAGAGCATTATATTTGTAAAAACTGCTGTGGCTTTACGCGGAGCGCACAGTTTAACCTAAATTTTTTTTTTTTTAATCTTCAAGGTACGGACCACGAGGAAAAAAAAGCGGAAAGATAGGAAAGGAAAATAATAGTAGAATAACTCAGGAAGAATGGAATGCCTTACTGGAGTCCCTGGTGACTCAAGCGAGGGTTCAGCGCCCGTGAGGATACGTAGGGCTTGTCGCCATTGCTGCTGCATCACTCCGTGAAGCTGGGAGGCCATTTGCCCGCGCCGGCGCCGCTGGCACTCTAGCTTGCTTTGGGGCATAGAGGAAGAGGACAGGCCCAATCAGAGACAATGTCATTGAATTTGTTCGAAGATGATTCCGCCAAACTATGGCGCCGTACGCTGTGCTCTTATTGGTCGGCCCAAGATCGCGCGTAACGCAGTGGCTTTTTCCTCTATGGTTATTGGCTCTTTACAGTTTCTGTGACAGTTTGTAAGTGGTAAAACACTAACGGTTTGCGGGACTGGGTGGCCATCATTGTTTTCTCTATTGGGTCTGTCCTCTATGGCTGGCAGAGACCCTTTTTGGAGTAAGTCCCCCTATAATTTTTATTTGCGACTTGTCTGTATGTTAGTGTCAGGCTTACCAGAGTCCCTGGTGACTTCCAGCGAGGGTTCAGCTCCGGTGAGGATCCGCAACGCTTGCCGCCATTGCTGCTGCATGACTCCATGAAGCTGGGAGGCCATTTGACCACGTCGGCGCCGCTGGCACTCTAGCTTACTCTGGGGAATAGGTTACCAGTTAGAGCAGGGGTTCCCAACCTTTTCTTGATCAGGGACCACTTTAATACTAGTCTTGTTGGTAGGGACCACAATGTAGCTACAATAAAACTCGCTCATTGTACGGCCACCGACGGCGCTAAATTTCAATTGATTCGCGGACCATATTTTGGCTTCTGCGTACCACGGGTGGTCCACGGACCACTGGTTGGGAACCACTGAGTTAGAGACATGGGGTTTAGAATAGGCTAGACGACTGAAAAAACTATTTACTCCAGATTAGATTGCTTTTGCAGATTGATTTTTATTTTCTTTGACTAACAAAAAATGACGATAATACATCGCTGACGAAAAATGTGATTGAGAAAATACTTAGATGAGCGAGAATTATGCAATGATACATCAAATAATGTCACGATTCATTGGGTGAGCTACTAATAGTGAGCGGAAGGAGAGATACATAACTCAGTGAGCGAATGAATTGATACACATCCATCTTTTCTTTCATGATTGGTTTAGCGTCAGCGCATTTCAAAATATATCTGAGAGACCAAAAAATAATACAACAAAAATAGCTTCATACAATACATGCTACAATAAAGTGCTGTTACTACCCTTACCTCTAAGAGACCGATTTTCTCGCTGGCCTGTGCTAACTGCAGACGGTACAACTTAATTTCTTCTTTCTGCTTCTCTTCTAGAACTTTAATCTCTAATTTATGCCTGCAAAAAATATATGAAATAAATCGTTCAGATTGACAGAAATGAGCATACTAAAATATAATTTAATTTGTCATAAAAGCGGCAACAGAAATACGTAATCTGTAAAAATTTCAACAAGCTAGCTACCACGGTTCGTGAGATATACCCTGGCGACAGACGCACAGACAGACAGACAGCGAAGTCTCAGAAATAAGGTCCCGTTTTTACTCTTTGCGTATGCGTAGTTTTACCCTAAAAAACAATAGAATAACCAACGAGATGGTTATATACAAAGACTGACTTATCCCGTATAGGATCTCTCACAGCCAACCTAACATTAGGCCAGCTTTACACCTGTAAGTTTTACTTACGTAAGTAGGGACGCAGCTATCTGCTAAAAAGAGAGATGAGCATTGTTATCTCATTCTAACTTACAGCTGTGTCCCTACTTACATAAGTAAAACTTACAAGTGTAAGGCTGGCCTAATGTCCTAGCTTACGCAAAAATACTCCCCAAAGACCAGAAACCCCGTTCAACAAACTACTCACTGCTCCTCGATCCTAGAGACTTGCTTGTTATAAGCATCCACAATCACATTCTCTTTCCCCCGGGCATCATCCTCCAAGTCTCTCTCAGCTCGTTCCAGCTGCTGCTGGAATTCCTGTAGTTTGGCCAGCACTGCGTCTTCAAGCTGCTTCTGGTAGTGGCTCTTTAGTTCTGTCTTCTGGAGTTCTAGTTGTTTCCGGAGGGATTTGGCCTCGGAGTCTAAGTTGTCCTGGAAAAATGTACCATCAAAGTGATTTATTCGTGATTCAGAACGTCGTAGTGACAGTGTGTTTCTCGACTGGGAATATCTATTTCGTAGTCGTCGTCGACGGATGAGCCCAATGCTTGACTGAAAATAATATGTCCAAAACGGTGACAAACAAAAGAATTGGGCCTTTCTTTAGCCTTTAGTTAGCAACACCGCCCATTGACGTACAATACGCTTGCTGCCGACATCCGGCGTCATGGCACTTAAAAAGATTATGACAACAGCTGGTAGCCGGCATACCGCCAGCCTTCGTCGGGAAACAATTATATGCCACATTAAGGAAATAAACAAACACATAGACTTACACATTTCATCAGTAGCTCGCTGCAGAGGTTCTGTTTCTCGCACAACTGTCTCTCCAGTATGTTGCCCCGGCTCCTTTCTTCATTGACTTTGTCTCGCAACAAGTCTCTCTCTTGGTACACTAGTGAAGTCTCGTCATCAATGGACTGCAATCGACGGTTGACTTCTTCGAGTTTGAGTTTTGTGTCATTGTGCGCTAATTTTTCCTGAAAAAAACGTATTCATTTCAAATATAGAAACACAAAACTCAACAAGGTATGACACACGGAATCACGCAGTGCTAGAATAGACATGCGTTTGAAAATTGATCTCGACGTTGACTGATTTAAGTTGCGACCAAACCAATGTTTAAAAAGCGGTGACGGTACGGAATCGCAGTGACACGTCGTATGCGTACCGTTTTTGATGCACGCTCCCCACATCGCTGCATTAAAAACGGTCACAATACGGTATCGAAGTGACGCGTCGTATCCGCACTGTTTTTGACGCAAGCAGAGGTGTGGAAACACCGCCGCTTAAAAAACTGTCATTGGTTTTTGAGGTTCACATAAAATTCTTACGTATTGGGAACGTCACGATGCGGCTGCGTATTTAGAGATTGATTTCGACCTGACAAATTTAAAGCGATTGCTATTCTCAACACGTTCGACAATAGCCCTACATCATTGCTTTAGTGATAGTGATACTACATCTATGACATGTTACAGATTTCTTTACCTTTTCCAAAGCATCTTCTAAATTCTTCACACAGTCCGTAGACTGTTTATTCAGCCGCATGACCGTCTCGTAATTTTCCTTCAATGTTTCTATCTCAATGTCCTTACTGGCTACGATTTGATCTTTGCTTGACACAATTTGTTCGGTTTTAGTCTTCAACTCTTTCATTTCTGATGAGAGCTGCTTGCACTTGTCTTGATAGTCATGGGCGAGGTCTAATGCCTTGTAGAGCTCAGACTCAAAATGGTTTGTTTTCTGTGGATACAATCAAAATAAAATACTGAGAACAATATTGGATACCATCACTTTTGAGTAGAATCAATGTGCCTCATCCATAGATACATCATGCCTGTATTCATGAATGGGGTAGGCAGAGCACATGAATTGTCACAGTCAAAATCATGTCCACTTCATGCTATGCAGCCACTTATAGCATAATTTTAGGTTGAAATATTAATGAAAGAGGTACAATAGCGACAAAATACAGTGCACCAAGCCTGTAGTTTACATGCATGAAAAAAGTATTGGAATGGAATTAAAAAAACATTTTTTTACACAAATGGGAAAAAATTACATGTACAATTTTTTTTATTTAACATCCAAATGAAGTTTAATGGAAATAAAAAAATACATACACACATTCTTACACATTGATCATGATTCAGTTGTTTTACAGAAAACATAGCATACAAATTATATAAAAGCTAATACCTTCTGTGCATCTTCAGCACCAGACTTAAACTTCTCCACCTCACGCAGCATCTTGTCCAGAGCCATCTTATGCCGCTCCTCGGCTTTGTCTAAGCTGCTGGTCAGCTTCAGCCAGGCTTCCCGGAGCTTGCCGATGGCTTCGTCCTTACTTCGGTCAACTTTGACGGCAACTGCCAGTTTTTCCTGCTGTTCTAGAAGCTTCTTTTGGAGCTGTTGGATCATAGCTTCACAGTGCTAAAAGAATAATGAGACTATGAAAATGTTACATACTTTCATTTACAGTTTTGCAAGCAGTAATAATTTTATTATGAAAATTTTACAGAGACTTGTGCTTTTTATATTAGGTGTTGCCTAACATTAGCATTTTAGGATTGGTTTTTCAAGTTTCCGTTTATCTAGCCCTGTCCATAAATCTTGAAAATAAAATTTTATCAATTTCCTGCAGTTGCATTATCATTATTTGTGTAGATTATTTAAAATGACAAAGCAAGAACAGTGATTAAAAAATAGTCAGCCAGAAGCCTGTGTTACAAATTTAATTATAATTAAGAAAAAGTATAAGATCACAAAAATGGACTTGTAGTTATGTATTACCTCTCGTTTCAACCTCTCCTCCTCTAACTTAGCATTATCCATTCTCTTTTCCTCTCCTTTCTCCGCTTTCTCCCCCCACATCTCACTCAAACTGAGCAGGTCTGTGTCAATTGAATCTATAAACCTATTTTGCATTACGGTTAGTTTCAATCCCTCTTTAGTGTCCGAATAAGGCCTCATTTGGGGCATCTTGAATTCTTCCTTTTTCGGAGACATAGAGTAACTTGAGTTATCTACAGAATTCTGTGAACGTCCATAATTAGATTTGTATTGCTCTAATATTTTTGATGCTCGGTCGTAGATTTTGTTACTTGTCGGTCTAAATGAGTCCAAGTAACTAGTGGATGTTTGTGTCTTCTTCGGTGTAGATGTCACTTGGAGATCTTTTGAGTCAGCAAAATTTAATTTCCTTATAGAAGGAGACTTATTGTCTTTTAAGAGAGTAGGGTTTGGTGGTACTGATGGCGTTTTCTCTTTTATTTCTTCATACTGAGGCCTAGTATTACTTGTACTAGGTATGTCTGTATTATTTTTAACTAAATAAATATACTTATCTAAGACACTGCTGGAAACCACTCTTCCACTTGGGAGTTTTATATCCTCATCATTCATTTTTTGATCTAGTTTCTGAGTCAAATAATCACCAGTTGCCTTGATAATGTTATCAGGACTGTATGCTTGATCATTTTTAAATTTTGTGTCAGGAGTTTCATAAGATTCTACCTTAGTCAGAAACTCGTCAATTTCATGAAGTAACAACTTGTCATTCTTTTTGTTTGGTGTTGAAACAATGCTGCTGATGTCTCCATCCATGCTTAGAGTATCATTTGTTGAGGGTTTACTAGATTGATAATCCTTAAGTTTTAAAGGCGGAATGGTACTGGCTGAATCCAGACTGGTCAGGGACCAATCTTTTTGTTCTTTTCTGCTGGCAACTTTACGGCGCCTTCTACGCGGGAACGTAAAGGATTTCCGGCCGAGGCTTCTACTATCGAAACTCTCTGTATCACTTTTACGGCGTTCACAGAGACTTGAAAAGCTGTCGTTAGTACTTAACTCCAAACTTTCTAACCTATTCTCTAGCGAATGTACTTGATGCACAAGTTTGCCCAAAACTTGAGCTGTACAGCTGGGTTTGTGTACAACTGTTCTAGAAGAGTTCAGGGGCGATTCTTCGGAGTCTGAGCTGGGTACGAGGAAGAAATTCGGCGGTATAAGTAAGAGAATATCCGTATCGTCGGTCTCACTCATCACAGCTACTATTTCGTTGCGCCGTGTAGAAAACTGTGGTCATTATCACAAGAACAATGGGAAGCTTTCGTTTAACGTACTTTCACCTCTTATATTATCTCTGTAAAAATGAATAAACTTAAGATATTAAGTCCTTTCCAGTTTCTGCAACCGCCTCTTTTGCTTGTTTGTTGTTAGTTTGACTGACGTTTATAAAAAAGTTGCCAAACCAAAAAAAACCGTGGCTATAAAACTGTGCAAATCGATTTGTACAGATTACGCTCCGATATATCCATAGAGGATAAATCGTTACGTGTGTAGCCCGCATTATAGCTTATAGCTTGGTCCTGGTTCCGATTAAAATCAAAGTCATAAGTCATAAAGTCATAATCAAGCGATTCAATAAGGCTAGACTTTAGTCTCTTTTATACTATTGCTAACCTTTTTATAATTAAAATAATTAACAAGGATCGCTCTATAGCGATCATTTCATACTATTATGAAATGACACGTTTCCAGTGAGCTCTGGAAAACGGTTCTGACAGTGTGACAGACTCTTTACCTTAATTTAAAAAAACTGGTTGCCTGTAAAGTCGGTATACGGGCGAAAGTTTTACGTGACAACGACTTTGAGTGGTAAAATAATTTTAAAGTGAATATTCATTCGTATAGTAGGAAGAAGGAATATTCGGCCCAGAATACCTTTTTTTACCATTCCGAGTCGAGACCTTAGTTCCTTGGGGTTCCAGCGCCACCAACTTAATGAAAGAGCTCTCCAAGCGGCTGGTTGATGCAACCGGAGGCCGAAGAGCTGGCAGCCACCTCGCTCAACGCATCAGCATTGCGATACAGCGAGGAAACGAAACCATACCTCGGGGGTGCATAGATTAGATGTTTAGAGACGATGTTTTAAACGTAATTGAAGCCATTACTCAACTATTTCTTTTGCCAAGGTAGGGAAGAACAAATTACAAAACCGTAAAACAGAAGATTTAAGTTTATTTTTTAAGTTAGTTGTTTATAATTTTAATTGTTTTTGTTTTGTACATATTTTTCTAAATACAATTGTGAAGCTATCCAAATTGAATTTTATTTCAGACATATATCTATTAGTAACAACATCATAAGGGACGGGTCTACCCTTACATATATTAAACGTTTAATTTAATAAATAAATTACTACAGCATATTCAAACGTGTCGTCGCAATTTAGAGGTATATTTTTATACTTTTTCTTTTAATTAAATCATTTAAGCTCGTATACCAATTATTTTAAATTAATTTCAACGCCATCTAGCGGCAAACCCGTGAACTCACACAACCCAGGCTGGCCTAGGCTACCTTATGTCCTATACGATTTGACATCTTAACTTAAAGACTTACCGTACGTCATAAGAAAATACTGATGGAATGCTTCCATTTTTCAAAAGTTTTTTTTAATTTTATTTAATTTTATTTTTAATGAATTACTACAGTATATTCATTCAATATTTTAATATAATTAACATATTTTATAGCACTTAATGCACTAAAAAATAAAATACAAAAAGAACTCTTTCGAACCGGATTTGAACTAGCGAACTATGGGTTCAGAGGCGACCGCTATACCAACTGAGCTATCGAAGGCTTAGAAATGAAGTTGAAATTCTGATAAACTTTCTGCAACGTAATTGGTTTGCTGGGAATGGGACGCATAAAATAGTATGACGTCATCGTAACGTTACCGAACATTACACTTTTTCATAAGGGACTCCCAGCTCAACCTAATTTAAGACGTTGTCACGTCAAAAAAAAAACAAAATCGGTTCCTGCGCTCTGCCTACTTTGCCCATTTGGGAACACACACGGGCGCGATTGTACTTATGTTGTAAAATCGGTTGAGGTGAAAAGATAACCAAATGACATCACTTCACTTTCTCATCCAACTCGTAAAAATGTTAATTACTTATTGCAATTTTTACTAAACAAAAAAATCTAATTCTGGGTGGAACAATGGGAATTACATTAATAAAAAAAAAATAATTATCAGTAAGCATTTTATTATAACAGCTCAAGTATTTAGCCTAGGTACATCAACTTGGAGGACATGGGAGGCCTTTGTCCAGCAGAGGGATACCGACCCGGGCTAGATATAATGATTATTATTTAAACTCACATTAAAAGCCAATTGCCCTTATCTTAAAACTACATAAATTACAAACATATTATTAAATAACAAAATAGACTAAATATGTTGGAATCTGAAATCCAAACATGAAGATTTGGGTCTTTATCCATTTCCTTTTGTATGTTACCCAAAGAAGGGATTTGGCTTTGCCTATCAAGAAGCCCGCACTGCATGAATTGGTGTTGACTTGATAAAGGCATCCAGCTTATTCTTGAACAGCTCACTAGTTATAGGCTCTCCTATGCCACATAGCGGGTTCCTGATAGCATATTGCACATAAATCTCGGCATAGATCTTTTTTAACAAATCTCGGACACCTTGAGCTTGGTTGTCTGTATTCATGACAAACTTGAGGCCTGACGGTGTTTCTAGACAATGTAATGTGTATTTTGAAGTCTTGTAGTGTAAGAATCCGTCTTTTGGGTCCAGTGGAGAAATTTTAGAGACAAAAGATTTAATTGAGAACAGCATTCCATACATGAGTTTTCCTTCCTGGAAATAATAAACAAGAATAACAACATTATTATGTAAAGAAATGCACTTAGTTATTAAGCATCTAATATTAAACTTGGATGATTGATAATATTGATGATTCTTACCTCCTCCCCAGACATTCCTGAATTTTTTGTCCTATTCCATTCCCCATAATATAGCAGCGTCCCATATCGATCAAATATATACAGGTTGTGAATCGTCATTTCGTTGGAATAACGTGAACTCTTAGGGTATTGTAGTCAAATTCAGTATTCACAATTTTGTACACAAAACAAGCAAAGCAGAATTTACTGCTCCTGCCCTGCCTGATCTGTCAAAGTCAAAATCAAAACTGTGAGTGACAGACAGTGACAGACCCAAATGTTGCCACACAGGAATAAAAAGATAACAGATTGCAGCATGATTACAGCATGGCTTGTCATTGCTTTGATTTGACATGACAGTCGACAGTCCTTTAAAAAGTCATTTTCCGAAGAGAATCATGGTGCGAACTATTTGAAAATAAAAATAAATATAAAACCCAAAAAACTAAAACAAAGACAAACTTTAAGTGATTAGAATAGTAACGTAAGTAAATGAAATACATTTTCAATTGTGTTAGAGGTATTATTACTTTGTGAAGTGAGGTTATCTTACCTAACATTACGTTTCAGAACAAAAATCAATAGAAAATGGATGAATATTCAAGAGAACCGTGTCCGTGGCGTATTTTGGATGACTCTGGTGGCGCTTTCATTATGGGCGCCATCGGCGGAGGAATATTTCACTCAATAAAAGGATTTAGAAACGCACCAGTCGGGTTCAATCGGAAGATGGTACGTTGTAATTGGAATTTGACCTGTAATTAGGATCTCGTTCGTAATTTATTGCCACGTAATTATAATAGTAAAATTTCTAGACCCAACTCAGCCATAATTTCAGTTGTTCTTTAGCTGATACTTTATGGCAGATTTATTTAAGTGTTTTTTTATTATAATAATGGTGGTCATTCTGAACCGCTGGTGGGCTCGAAAAAGACATGTAAATGATCCTAGGAGTCTATCTTCATAATTCAGCAGGTTTCATATACTCTAATGGCAATACCACTTACAGCTTGGCAGTTTAGCAGCAATCAAAGAAAGATCGCCTATTGTAGCTGGCAACTTTGCAGTATGGGGAGGTATGTTCTCCACCATCGACTGCTCCCTTGTGTACATGCGGCAAAAGGAAGACCCGTGGAATTCCATCATGAGTGGGGCACTGACTGGAGGAATATTAGCAGCACGAAATGGTATGACTTATTTTTAGTCTATAGCCTTATTGCTAGCCTATTGGCTAACATGTATTAATCCATATCTTTAGTTACCTTGTGCAATATTCACAGAAAAAATGGAGGTGTTATTCTAAACCTGATACCACATGGCAGCACTAATTTTATGTCTCAAATTTATTATCTCTATTTAAACTATTAATCGGCGTGAGATGTATCATATCTCTCTCAGGTTGCTGTCTTTATGGGTACTGTTAGTAATCTTACTATTTTATGTTCCAGGTGTTCCGGCCATGGCTGGGAGTGCCCTTGTGGGTGGGATCCTCCTAGCCCTGATTGAAGGCATCGGTATCATGTTCACTCGGCTCTCCGCAGAGCAGTTCAAACCGCAGCAGCCTATATTTGAAGACCCCTCTGTTCTTGGCCAGAGTCAAGGCCCAGGCCAATCTTTCCAGTAGACCTAACCTAGCGGAGGCTTAGCTATGTGTTCAAAACGGCTCGACTTGGTATTCAACTGAATTTTTACTGCATTCTAACTAAAAGGATTAATCCTTTTGAACTAGATTATATGGCAACATTATTGTAATTTTTTTAACAGTGCACCTTAACAATTTTCCACCTATATGTCTTTGAGGTGACTATTTATTGACATCACCAGAAAATTTTCATTCAATACCAAGTTGACAAAAGTTTATCATGTAATTGTAATAATTACACATTCAAGCTGTACAGTTTTTCATATACTTACAGATACAGAATTTGAACTTTTGTGCTTGTTCAATATTTGTTTTAGGACTTTACTTTTTTTTTCGGTACCAGGGTATGTCTTGTTCATTCTATTTATTTTTTAAGTGTCTTCAGCAACATATGCTAGTTGTTTGATTTTTGAACTAGTGTGGCGGACACTTTGCCAGTCCTATTAGCGTTACACTATGGCTGTATGGTTTGAATGTCTTTGCTAATCCCTAGCAATCTCTTATTAATCAGGACAAATGCAGAATTTTCTTGATTTTATTTTAATAAGAACTGTTAGCATCTGTGATATTTGCAGTCCAGTACTGATTGCTATTAAGTTCGCACCATACCGCAGAAACTAAAGGTTAATGGTAAAGTTTGATCACATACTTCTAATGATTAACAGATAATAAAGTTAAGATTAATATAGTTCCATAGAAAATCTAGCAAAAACGCAGTGCAGCACTACTACCTTAACTGTAGTTTCGTAATTTGTAAAACAAAATAATGTATTAGTATGTTTATGGTCATATTTTACCAATAATCATTGGCTTTAAGCCAAATTGTAATAAATATCTTATAAAATATTGCCTTCACTTCACAATTAATATTTTATTTGTTTCCCATAATATTTGATTGTGATACATATCAAGCATCATTTACTTGAAATTAAGAATTTTAGTCAGCCATTTATGAAGATTTATTTTGTCCTTTCTTCAGGCTGGCTACTTCCCTTTCTTTCTCAAGTAAATTAATAGTAAAGGCAATATTCTATGAAATAGAACCTTGATTAATTAAATAATAAAATGATTTATAAAAATTAAATTTGTTTTATTAAAAATAACAGAAAAGCAACAATTAGGAGTTTTATTCTGAACTAGCTTTCCGCCCGCGGCTTCGCCCGCGTGGAACTCGGTTATATTGCGGTATAAAGCACAACTATAAGAAAACTTCTCGTTTCAAATGACACACAGCGCCATCGATCTATCATCTATCGATCGATCATCGATTGATATCGATCTATCAAGCAAACTATATTTTTGTTTTTCCTCGGGAACATCAATTTTTTCCGGGATAAAAAGTACCCTATTATTTAATCCGGACCTCTATCTTTATGTCTGCAAAATTTCAAAGCAATCGGTTCAGTAGTTACGGCGTGAAAGCGGAACAAACAAACAAACAAACAAACAAACAAACAAACTCACTTTCTGACTTATAATATTAGTAAGGATTAAGATTCAATAGAGAGCATTCTATTTACTAAGTATATGTGAAAAACTTGCTACCTTACGATTTAACCCCTCATATGCAGGAAATGAAAAATATACTGCATTCGAGCCTCTTCTGTTTCAATATCTACAAATTATGGTGATTAAAATAAAAATAAAAAAAGATATCCTTAAAATGGAGCAGATCTGCTCCGTAGCATACGAGAGGTTAAGAAAAAAAATATTTTTGCGGATGTTGGTAATTCTCAATTCATACTAGTTCGGATTTATAGTCAATACACACTTCAAAAATAAATTCATGAGCCGCATTCAACTGTCAAAGTGGTTGTTGAAAGAAGAGGCCCTTAACATGTTTGACTCTGACAGGGTTTCACTGAGGAGTTAACATTACATTACATTAGGTTAACTTGCAAATGAAAAGTCATTTACACTGAAATCAAACATGTATTAGAATGAAACTGGACAGAGTCTTATATGCTAATTAAAGCTTAGTAAAAATATTTACAATTCAAATGGTTGTTACAACAAGGGGCTAAATGTGTCATTTCTTTTCATTTCAAGATTCTACATACTTAGGTATTTCATTTGTTCTTACTGTTTTGTACTGTGTTTGCAATGACAATAATGATAATATTTTTAGAAAAGTAATGCAAGCATTTCATATGGTTTACAGTCTCTAACAGAATAAAGAGAGCAAATATTTGGTCTTAGTTGTTAAATGATATGCCAGCTTGTACTTAATCCAATTAAGAATTACTAAACCACAAAATAAAAAACAAACATTATTGGGGTGTGATCAGAAATACCAACATATTATAACCACAGATTGGACTCAGTCCAATGACCAGTCTGGTCATCAGTTCATCAAAAAACATGCAACTATAGAATTCAATAAAATCACTACTTTTCACATAATATTTTGACAGCTAAATATGATATTAACGGTAATTACATTTGACTGTTTTTTTGTTAAATTGCTGTCTAAAACTTTATTGTTTATCATTTTGCGATTGTTCTGCAATGACTTGTCTGAACTATGGATATTACAAAAAGCAAACATTCACAGAGATTCCATTTAACACTTAATTATTTGTCCATTTTCTCACATTAATGAATACAGTCTCGTTATTAGTTTACCTCACAGAGTTGAAACTGTTTTAGTTATAAGGACATAAACAGTGATATTTCACAGAAAGTAGATCTCAATGCCAACTATACATTAGGATTTGTAGAAGGTTTTTTATTCTGCGTCGTATTCTCGCCCATTTTCCTTATTTCACAAATAACATGAGCCAGTGTCTCCGGGTCTACTCCTAACTCACATAATCTTATGCATATCGCGAGGGATTCTGTATCCAGGCCGGTGCAAAGCAATTGGGATATCTGGTGCATCATTTGGAATGCCTCCTGCGCTTGAGCTATCTGAGCGTTCTTCTCTGAAGTCATATTGGACCTGAAAAGAAAAAAATGTTAACTATTTCATCAATAGTAACCGCTTTTAAAAGTCCAAGCGTTCCAAGCCAGTTAGTAGATTTTACCTCTATAGAATTTTTCTGTGGCCGAAGGATAAATTTTGCACACGACAATTTTGGCTGGCAAAATTGCAATTTGCTTTGCAATCACAACATCACACACAGCAAGTTTGATATGTATGACATGACAGACTCTTTTTTTTTTTTTTTTTAATGGCGTCTGCATGACAGACTCCTATGTCAATGTCAGTGACAGTGCATTGACAGTGACAGTAAACCATAGAGTTTGATTTTCTAACTTGTCCGTTAGGATAGGCCAAGGTCAGAGACCATAACGCCAAAGTACAAAAAAAAGTATAAAACGTGGTATAAATGAGCAACAATCATAAATTTTTATACTTATATAATAAAAAAAATATATAAGAAATTGGTTTTTAAGGCTAAATTACATTTACATTTCGTTTGCGTAAATAACAGTTTGTAACGACCCTAGCGCCACCTATCGTCAAGTAGTAGATTTTTTTTCGCAAACATCATCAACTGTCAAAGTGCTCTACATCGCGTAATCGAAGTTGCAAAGTTCGGTTTCATAAATACAACTTCCAACTTTCTCTGTGGACAAGCTCACAAATTAACAATGAGTAACTTTTAAGGGTCTGTACCTATCGCGAAGACCTAAAGGTCTTAACCACGTCTTAACTGACAAATTGTACAGTCCCTTGGAATCAGTTACACTTACCCGCGTTTTTCATATGAAATTTGATTTGAGAACACTCACGAGAAAATAAAAGAGTGACGGAAAAAACAGTTGCCAGACAAAATTTTATTGTCGTTTGTTTGAATCGGCTCCTCGTCGGCATGTTGAAAACTTACTGCGATAGCAAAATGTAATTTAATAAAATAGGTATAATAGGTATAGTAACAATTCTGTAGCAATTAGAAAAATATCGTAATCAGGAGCAATATTAACTTTTTAATTTCTTTCAACCACATTTAGGTAAATATTTAATAGGTATTTTGAAGAAATTTGGGTTAGTAACTACCTAGTTAAGACGAAAAAGGCTTACAAGTCTTACAACAAAATAAAAACAAAGGCCTTCTATTAAAAAAATGTTAAGCTGTTTCTTATCCATTAAAATCGAAATAAGATTATAATTCCGATCGAG
This sequence comes from Adoxophyes honmai, assembly GCA_005406045.1. Lineage (NCBI taxonomy): Eukaryota > Metazoa > Arthropoda > Insecta > Lepidoptera > Tortricidae > Adoxophyes > Adoxophyes honmai. The sequence continues at coordinate 34,010 of BHDV01010689.1, forward strand.
ATAAAGCTTCTCTAGGGATCTTAATCACATAAAGTTGTTCAAGCGAAATTATTGTAAATAGCTACCTACCTTTGATAAGCTTTAAGTAACTAATCGGTCTCAAACATTAAGTCTTTAGAATTGCGAATATATGTGTGACGTTGATTGAAACTCGCGCGAGAAAGTTAGGAATTCTACTCTGTTACATTTTCTATTAATATACCGCGTACACTCTCCAAAAATAGATTTTATTCGAGTTTCGGGCCGATGCGTACGTAGTTTACTCCGGTCGCTTTAACATTCAGTTACCAGTTTAATCAAATAAGAAGAAAATTATCAGTACGAAATGGTAAGTTGAATTTGAACTCTTATTGTGTTTCCATTTTGAAGTTACTGGCCGCTAAACTAAAGTCCGAAAGCCGATGAACAAAATAAACGAAAAAAACTGAGTTTGTGCGATGTCATTTTGCTGTCAAAATCGGATCACGTGTGATAGTTTTGGAAAATTTAATGAATGGCGAATATAAAGTTAAAGTTAAATAAATTGTGGAGTTTGGTACCCAGGATCCACAAAAAATGAAGTCTATATGGACGCAGTTTCGCGAGGAGGATTCTAGGGTAATGTCCCCACACGCGTTTAATACGTTTCCTAATTTAGTATAGGTATTTACTTATTATAGCGCATAATATACTAAGTTGAGTTCACATGGCTCGTTTTTAATAGAAAGAACAGTGCAGTAAAATTGAAAATTACCCTATCACGTCACTGTGTTGTTTGCGTGACTCGAAAGTGATTTATTTAACACAAGATGCTCTTGCAAGTAGGTATAGTGACTGGCTATAATTTTGGCCAGTTTTTAAGTGGTGTGGGTAAATTTGTGCATGGCTTTTTTCTTGGTAAACAGCGATACGTGAACTTATCCACAAAACTTAAAATCTTGCCAAGTTTATTCCCGACCACTTTACCAACGAAAATAACTACTTCGGGGTAGGTAAGTAAATAGGTAATTACTTTCTTAACTAGGTACATAATATTTTGTGAAGTTATTACAATCTCTAGAATCTACCTTAGCAAGATTTGAAGTAGAGGTGATTAAGTTTGCGAATCGCCCTTTCAATGCGCCAGGAAGCATTTTTCATTTTAAAAATTTAATTTTCATATAGATTATGTAGCGCCCCAGCGCCACATACGTCGAATAGCCGAACTAAACGATCCTACATCGCGCTGACGAAGTTTCGAAGAACGGTTGCATAAATATAAATACAACTTCCAACTTCCTCTCTATGGACTTCGGTCCCACAGGCATAAAATCTGCCTGGAAAGAGATCTCTCAGTTGGAGTTTGGAGTCTTTCCCACAGATACCTACTTACTAGAAAGACGAGCTAAATAAAATTTGGCAGTGGTTTCGACATTCGTTCAAAGGGTCGAATAAAACAACGAAAACAAAGTCCTAATTTAATAAACTCGAGTTAAATGCCTGTCACTGGATTAACAAACCCGATTCGTGGGTAATTTAATGCCAACACACGATGTGTGCTTAACAAATCGATTAGTTTACCTCCCAAGTCTCGTATCTCACTTAATTCTGACATCCAATAATATACCTTGTCCACAAGATTGTAAAGTTGAAATTAAAAGTAAAGTTAAAATAGTGATAAGAGTTTTGAAAGATAATATGATAAAATTTGACGTGAAGTTAGGTGCGAATTGAAGCAAAGTTCCCTCAACTCACGTGATTTTGTTTGCACAGACTTTATGGGTTTTGCAGGAATTGTTTGTTTTGGCTTAATTTGAGAGGCAATAATTGATGCTTTGTCAAGAGAACTGGCATTTTCAAATCCAGGTATATTTACGGTACATACCTATCCTTCAATAGAAGTAGGTAATCGTGTACCTAATCAAAGTAACGCTAAACTCTTCAATGTATAACCGGCAGCCTAAGCTATGCTCTATGTATGGCCAATTTCGAAGAGTCTGTTTAATTCAACTTCTAGCGGGAATGGACACGAAACTTTATATCTACTTGTGCCAATTTGAGAATATGCACGATGAGCATTAGGTACAAGTAGAATAACTTCACAAGGGGCGCTAGTAAAATTCTTCATACAAAACGTAGGATACCACGATGTCTGTCAGATTGTTTTTGGTCTGATACGATTTTCGTAGCTTTGTTGGTTATAGTTAGGATTTATACAACAGAAACATTTTCCTTCGGTCTTAATCTTAATTTGTCGTGTTGCTTGACAACACTTTATTAGGTATTATAAAAAAAACATCTAACAGTAATTGGATACGGAGGATGCATCCGTTAATAAATAAGTCATTCGACGGGTAATAAATCTGGCAAAAATCTATCAGGCCAGGAACGTATCTGACGGACATCGCGACATCCATATCGGTTACGATAGTTTCTTTAGCGTATACGGTCACTGGAATATGGTAATGAGCTGTCTTGATAGTCATCAGTTACAGTGAGGTTCCACTTTTTGTCTGCCTCACGCCAGCTGTCTTATTAGGGATTCAGTCCGCCGGTCCCTTGTGCACTCATTTAGGAACGCCCTTGGTTTTGTTAATACCAAGGTTTATATCATTATGCTAGGCTATTTTTTTTCACAAGTACATTGCTACATCACGCCTGTATTTCCAAAAACGGTAGGTAGAGCAAAAATCGTGATGATTTAAACAATAACTGAGTTTGTAGTTACAGTTCCTTTCACATGCGCAAGGTAACTAATAAAAGGACACAAAACGTAATACATACAGCAATTTAATACACTCTCTCCTTGTGGTGTAGCATTAGAATCACACTTTTCCATTGCTACGGTGGATACAGTAAGAAGTGACTGAGGAAAATATCTAAAGTTATTTTAATAATTTACAGGCGGACTCGGCAAACGTTCAAGGGTCTGGAGGCGGTGAAGGTACAGTGCCGCCAGCAGCACCGGTACCAGAAGTAAAACCTGTAAGGATAAGCGTCAGTGTTGAATCAAAAGATATTTCTACTACTATTAACAATACTTCAAGTTTATATAATAAATTTCAGACAGAACCCGTCAAAACAGAAACTGCGGAGCCGAAGGCTGAAGCAAAACCCGAACCTAAGGTTGAAACTGTTCCAGAAGTGAAACCCGCTGACAATGTAGAGGCAGCCATTCCAGCAGTCAATGCTGCTGAACCTGAAATCAAACCTGAAAATCAAGCAGACGTTAAAACTGAAGTAGAAAGTAAAGTTGAGCCTGAAGTTAAAGTTGAAGCTGACAGCACAGCTGCTGCTGAAAATGCATCCAAAGCTGAAGTAGTAGTAACAGCTGAAGCACCTAAAGTGGAAGAAGTTCCTGTAGCTACTCAGGCACCTGAAGAGAAACCGGCAGAAGTCAAGCAAGATAATATTAGTAATGGTGCTATTGCTACTGTAAGTTATTTGATAAATTAGTTATTGATATAGATTTGAAAATCTAAAATAGCTGTTACTCTTTCTAATGTGTTGTGTTGTGTTTGTATTTACAGGACGAATGGCAGCAAAAGGAATTGGCGCTTCTTAAGAAAATCCAAGATTTAGAAAAACTTAAAAATGGAAACAGCGAGGAGAGTTTGAAGATGCAATTAAAGGTAACACAATAATTACAAAAATCAGTAAAAGATAATGATTTATAGATCAAGTAAAAACAATATTTTCGACTCTGTCTTGATCTCTTTGTTTTTGATTTCAAATGGATAAGTAGAAGACAGTGGCGTAGCTAGGTAACCAAGGGCCCTTGGGCAAATAAAAAAATTGGGCCCCAC
>BHDV01010689.1:37830-49082 GCA_005406045.1 Adoxophyes honmai
TGAGCTTGGGGGCCCCGGGGCACTGCCCCGCCTAGCCCCTTGGTAGCTACGCCCCTGGTAGAAGACCAATCCTTGAGCCAGTTTTATCAATAACTAGCTGTGCGCGCGACTCCGTTCGCGAGGAATAGTGACCAATTTTCCCCGTTTTTTTCCCACATGTTCCACTATTTGTTCGGTTCGGTTCGGTCGGTCGGTTTCTTCGGCAACGTAATGTTTTATAGCCTAAAGCCTTCCTCGATAAAAAATGGTCTATCCAACACAAAAACAATTTTTCAATTCGAACCAGTAGTTCCAGAGATTAGCGCGTTCAAACAAACAAACAAACAAACAAACAAACAAACAAACAAACAAACTCTTCAGCTTTATAATATTAGTATAGATTCAATCAATGAAGTACAGATATCTCTAAATACTTGTTTTCATTTTGATTCCAGGTAAAAGAGGAAGAAGTAGATCTTCTAAAAGCGAGAGTAAAGAACCTAGAGACGGAGTTACAAGCGGCTCTTTCCAAGCCGGGAGCGAAAAACCATGAGATGATCGAAAATATAAAGCAACAACACGAAGAGGTAAGTAAAAAGCCATGACTTTCAAATTCTGTAGCCACTTTTGACACAATTTGTTCGAAAGAGATGAAAGAAAAAACAAGCATTCCAATTAACCTTGTCTAATTACAGCTTCTAAGCAAAGCTCGCGGCATGATCTTCGACAAGACGAAAATGGTGAAGAACCAGGAGTTGCAGATAGAGGCGCTGACCACGCAGGTGCAGTCGCTGAAGGACATCAACCTGATCACCAAAGACTTGCTGGAGATCAGGAACTCAGAGATCAAGGCTATGGAAGTAAGTAGAGATGTATCAGCTGGGATTCTCAGGGCACTTTTGAATTGTCGTAGGGAGTCCTCATTTTTTAGGGTTCCGTACCCAAAGGGTAAAAACGGGACCCTATTACTGAGACTTCGCTGTCTGTCCGTCTGTCCGTCCGTCCGTCCGTCTGTCTGTCACCAGGCTGTATCTCACGAACCATGAGAGCTAGAGAGTTGAAATTTTCACAAATGATGTATTTCTGTTGCCGCTATAACAACAAATACTAAAATTAAAATAATTATAATAATTAAGGGGGGCTCCCATACAAAAAACGTGTTTTTTTTTGCTATTTTGGATCTATTTAAATAACTGTAACAGGTAAATACTTGAAATGCTCACAGAATATTTAATTAAATATTTTCTTTAAATGGAAATAATTAAAACAAAATAAAATTAGTATTTAAGGGGGGCTCCCATACAAAAAACGTGTTTTTTTATTATTTTGGATCTATTTAAATAACTGTAACAGGTAAATACTTGAAATGCTCACAGAATATTTAATTAATTATTTACTTAAAAAGGAAATAATTAAAATAAAATAAAATTAGTATTTAAGGGGGGCTCCCATACAAAAAACCTATATTTTTCCAGTTTGTTTTTTTGCTGTTTTGGGTCTATTTAAATAATTGTAACAGCTAAATACTTGAAATGCTCACAGAATGTTTAATTAAATATTTACTTTAAAAATAAATAATTGAATAAAAATAAAATTAATATTAGCCCCTCTCATACAAAAATTCTGAATTTTTGCAGTTTTTGGTACGGAACCCTTCGTGCGCGAGTCCGACTCGCACTTGGCAGGTTTATTTAACTTCTTCTTCTCTTCTAACCGGTTACATAGACAGATTATGGTAAATTATTAAGCGAAAAATATTGTAAACACTAGTAAGCTGTCACTCAAAAGAACTCAGGGTATCATAGATTATTTAACAGATTTGTAATCTTTGACGGATTTTCAAATTTTCATTCAAAAAGGTTTGCAAACTCAATAAGAGAAATTAATGTATTTTTTTTTTCAAATATTGTAAATTGACTCCTCATACCTTACGGACCATTTAACCCCCTTTCGCTTTTACTCGAATTCTTGTAACACGTCGTATAAACAATACAGGACCGCTTGGCAGCCATGGAGGCGCGCTTCAAGGCCGAGAAGGACCGCTACAGCCTGGTGCTGCAGCGCGCGCAGACCAGCTCCAACATCAACGACGACTTGAAGCAGGAGTACATCACGCAGCTCAAGATATTTAAGGTGAGCACTCGCTTTCTACGTCACTGTAGAGACCCCTAGCGCTACCTAGCGTCGAGTAGTAAATTTTCTACAAACGTAAGACAGAGATGTCATCATCTGTCAAAATGTTCCAAATCGCGCTGACGGAGTTTCGAAGTTGGTTCCATAAATACAATTTCTATTTTTTTTCTCTGCGTAGAGAGACTGAGAGACTCTCATCTTGAAAAATACGGTAACTCATGTCTTAAACAGAGTTTAGCTCGACATATTTAGGGTTAATCTGTAGCCCTTCATCATCATGCAGCAGTCATGCGAACAGAGTTGCCGCCGCGACTTTTGGATAAGGGATCAGGATTAAACGTGAGGTATCCGTATTTTTCAAGGTGCTTAAAGTCAAATGTCTCACATTTCCGATGGTATGGTCGGACACATTGAGCTTAAAGATTTCTTAATGTAAAACTGAAAAAATGGATTTCTCATTTCCTCAGTGGCGCAGACAAGCCTATTGAACTATGAGCCACAGATATTGAAATCGGATTGATTCAATTAAATTATTTTATTAGGTACCTACAGTCAAAGAATTTGATAACTGTGCCACTTTGTACCTCTTCACAAGAAATGTCACTGTGACATACCATACTATCTACTAATCAAAGCAATATGAAACTCACTATGAAAAGGTTCAAAGTGGCACAGGTATCAATTTCCTTGACTGTACATGTACAGAAAAGATGACCCTGAATATTAGAAACATTGACATTACAATTGTTAAACATTTGGTTCGTTTCACAATAACTGTAATATCAATGGACAGCTTTTTTTTATTCATACATACATACAATCACATTTATGTTCCCAAATGGGGTAGGCAGAGCACACGAAACGTGGCATAGACGAAATCATGATTATGACTGAGTAATTCACGTTTCATGGCCATTTTTAGCTTAGATTTTTTAGGTTTTAAGGTGGTAGGTATATTAGTGACAGGTTACCAGCCTGTCGCCTAAGATGCGCTTAAACCTATTTCCTTAGTCGCCTCTCACGACATCCACGGGAGAAATGGAGAGGTATTATTCTAAACGGAATTTTTAAGTGGTGCTGGATATTGGTGTAAATCTTTAAAAAAGTAAATGGGTAAGGTTCAAAAAAATTGTACATAGTTAAGGGCTTTAATAAAAACAAAAGTTAATTGATTCTTGTGTGTTACGACAATTACCCATACATTTTGTATAGGTAATTTTCGTAACACAAAAGACGCGATCGTGATTTTGTTTTTATTAACCCTTAATTTATGTACAATTTTTTTTAACCTTACCCAAATGCCGCCATTTTTCTTGCTTGTAACACGAGACTACTGGTCAGATTTTACAAGCAACTTCTTACTCTCTGAACTGACAAGGCAATCCAATTTTGAAAGCATCGCGCACACTAACATTACCTCTCGCCGCAGACACTGACAGGAAATTACTTTTGCATATTCTGCAAAGTGTCTTCCGATGGAATGACTTCGGTCACGGATCACAGACTAAGTAGGTATTTACCGAACGGCGGGTTGTAATGAGGAGCGATGTAGGAGGCGTATAGATATGTAGAACACGTGTTGCTTTAATACTCTCTTTAATTACACTAAGTGGGCCCTATATATAGAGTAACATAGTGGGAGAGTGTGAGTGTGGCGTAGCCCACACTACACCTCCCCCGTTTTTTTGGAAAAAAAAGAAAAAGAAATCCTGGCAGGGTCGCCATGTAATGAGGAGCGATGTAGGAGGCGTATAGATAGAACACGTGTTGCTTTAATACTCTCTTTAATTACACTAAGTGGGCCCTATATATAGAGTAACATAGTGGGAGAGTGTGAGTGTGGCGTAGCCCACACTACAGGGTCTAAGACAGGATACTTGAAGGGTATATCTTCTATTCTAGCCTTCAATAGTTGTTTAATTTTTCACATAGATAATTTTCATGATAAACTTCTTTATAATGACTTGTTTATTACTTTACTTAAAACAAGAAACAATATCTTTAGAATCGCGGGAAAGACTCCAATAGAGAGATCTCTCTCCAGGCGGATGTTATGCCCAGGGACCGAAATCCACAGAGAGAAAGTTGGAAATTGTATTTATGCAACCGATCATTGAAACTTCGTTAGCGCGATGTAGACTTGACCGTTGATGACGCTTGTGGAAGAAGTTCTACTACTGGGCAGTAGGTGGCGCTAGGGTCGCTACAGAATCAACATGATATTCTTTAAAGCAATTGTTTGGGCTTTATTTAACATCCTATTCCATAATAAGGTGTCTTGTTAGGATATATGTCGGCAGTTAACACTCTTTATTAATCACATTTACCCAAGTCTTCTTGTATCTTTATAATTAACCGACTTCAAAAAGGAGGAGGTTCTCAATTCGACCTAATTTTTTTTTTTTTTTTTCAGTAAACAGAATACTTTCAAAATATTGCTAACTAGCTGTGCCCGCGACTCCGTCCGCGTGGAATAGTGACAAATTTCCCCCGTTTTTCCTACATTTTCCACTGTTTCTTCGGTCCTATTGGTCGTAGCGTGATGTTATATGTATAGCTTAAAGCCTTCCTTGATAAATGGTCTATCCAACACAAAAAATATTTTTCAATTCGCACCAGTAGTTCCTGAGATTAGCGCGTTCAAACAAACAAACAAACTTTTCAGCTTTATTATATTAGTATAGATTTGAAGTCGGTTTTTTTTTGTTTAAAATTATTAACAGTAGGTATTGTTTTGTTACTAATGATAATGAGATGGACGAATCTAGGTTCGTCTCAGTATTTAAAGTATTGTTAGATAATTTATTCCTTATTTTCCCAGGAACTTCGTCTGAAGTACGAGCAAAAGGTTGAGGCGTTGGTGGCTGAAAACAACAAATTGAAACTAGACTTGGCCAAGAATAGCGGAGGTTCTTCGGCAGCGGCGCCTTAGTGGAGAAAATCAAGCATTAAGTATTTTGAAACCGCAAAGGTTTTTGACTTTAGAAAACAATTTAAACGTATTTAATATATTATTTTATAGGTTTTTATACGTGTTTTTTGATAAATATTAATTCATTATTAAAATGTGTTTTTTTTTTAATCCTTCACCTTGAATAATTAAAAATGACAGGATAATTTCAGCCAATTATTATTAATACTTAGGTACTTTTATTAGGAATGCATAAATCATAGCATGTTAGCATAAAAAAGAAGCTAAAATCTTTACAGTCGACACACAAATGGAAAGCATTAGCTGCTTACAACGAATGCCCGAACTTTTTATTTTGTCTGCGGGTATTCGGTAAATAAAATATCTTTTAGTAACTCGCGAGAGCACCATTAAAATAAATTGGGTCAGTAAGCCCCGGGTCCTACAAAAACACTCCAAGATAAATCGCCCACGTTTTAACACGGCATTCCTTTAATTCATGCGTCACACGATCCGCCATTTTGTCAAAGCATCGGCCATTTTGTCGCGGCGCGTTCGGCATTATTTATTGCGTGACGCGGCGTTCCGTTTGACGCATAGCGAGTGAGCACATTGTCCCGTGTTATTAATTTTCGCGGACCATGATAAATGATGCGAAATGACGTGACACATTTTTGGAGCGACCTTTCCGATTTAGAGAATAGCTCGGGGTTCAAGATTGCGTCTTTGAGTGTTTCGTCGAAGCTTATCTTAGTTAAAATCGTCGCTCAAGGCGGGGTTTGTTTTTCTACGTTTATTTTAATATTTGTACCGTAGTTCACGAATTAGTTAGGTACGAAGTTTTTCTCTTATAAACGGTCCACTCGAATAAACGTTCAACATAAGGAATTGTATTTTATTATTCATTTGATGTCCACTTTTGTTCACTTTGTCTTCAAATGTGTCAATCACTTTGAGTAAAAGATGCACAATACAGATAAACATTACATAGATGACTATGTTAAAAACGTACCTACATAACAATCAGAATATTTCTTAAAATAAATTACCTATGTCAGCTTTACTTCAAAAATCCCAGTGTCCTACTAAATCAAAGTTAGTACAGTGTAATTACATCGCCGCTGGTGTGGTAGCCGAGGCAATCGCTGGTGTTTGCCGACGCTACACGTAGCGGCCAAGTTTAAACTAATTAAGTGGACGGCAGCTTGATTGCTCTTCCGAGTTCGGCCCTTGATGGTAATCGCGTTTTAGCACAGTTTTGTTTAAGAGCTCACACAGATGGCGCTGTCAATCGATCTTTGGGCTTTAGAACGAAAAGTACCTTTGCGTAGGGAAGACTTCAATGAGAGATCTCTTTCCAGGTAGATGTTAAGTATGCCTGGGGACCGCAGTCCGCAGAGAGGAATTTAGTAGATGTATTATCTTCGAAACTTTGTTAGCGTGATGTAGAACAATTTGACAGTTGATGATGTCTAGGGATGGCTAGGTGTCAGTTATAGGAATACTGTAACGCCTATGTTCCCAAATGGAGGAAGCAGAGCACACGAAACATACACAACATAGAAATAGAAAAAACCATGACTATTTCACATTTTGTAGCCACTTCGGGCATAATTTTAGGTTTAACAACAGATGGAAGAGGTATAATGGTGACAGGTTGCTAGCCTATTTCCTTTCTTGCCTCTTACGAAGGCCAAGGAAAAAATGAAGAGGCCGACACTACGTGGGTGAATGCAACAACAGGAACATTTAGTTCAACAAGTTATTTACATACATTGTCAATATTCTATATTAAAATTTAAAATTTAAATTGATTTTTGGCGTACAAACGTACCTTTACCTGCTCTCGTAAGGTAACAGTGACCTTGTGGCCTCAAAGAGTACAAATCTAAGTACAGCCAGTTAATTGAGCTCCTTGAGAGCGTAATTAAGTCTCTAGTGGAGGCCTATCCCAGTCGTCGTCTTAAACGCGTTTTGATATACATAAGTAGGTAAGAGTCTTAATAATTATTTGTTTCTGGTTTAACACTACTAGAAATAATACCGAAGTGCATGTAGGATCATGCCGCCAGCGAAGTTTCGACGTTCAGTTGCATAAATACTACTTCCAACTTCCTCTCTGTGGACTTCGATCCCCTGGCAAAACATCAACCTGGAGAGAGATCTCTCTAACGGAGCCTTTCCCATGCCCCACGCATAGACATAATGTAATTATGCAATACTTATCCGCTAATTTGGGGTCGGTTTTTTTTGTTAATTTTATTAGATATTATAATATTATGTTGTTATTGTAGTACATTAAATTAAAAGAACAGCACCGAGCGTTTCCGAATAAGTCCGCAGAATTTACACGCGGAGTTTGTGTGAACTTCACAATAGGGTTTTTGAACATTTTTGAAATATATTTTTAATAAATTCTTCATTATGTAATAAACACGATATATTAGTATTTCCGGATTCTTGTCTGTATTAACAAAGAAAATAAATATTAAAGTTCAAATTCTCAAACTCACGCCAAAAACGGTGTTTGACGTCAAATGCAAGTAAACAAAGGCACCACACAAAGAAGCTGTCAAAATTGTCATGTCAAATTATCAATGTCCACTTTGACCTCAGATACCTTTCATGGTATGTGACGTCATCAATCAATCGCAAGCGTTTCAGTCACAGATACATTATTAACGAATATTAGAAATTAATAGAACAAAATACTCTAAAAATGCATAATATTTTGAACAAAAGAAAGTGAAATATGTTTAATTTTCCTATAATCTGTTAGGATGGCCACAAATTATAGTTTATTTTTACTGTTGTCAAAGACCCTATTGTTCGATTTTCGCAAATTAATAGTCTTAATAGCTATCGAGACGCTCTAATGAATGTCGAACTGCGTATTTATTGAATTCGAGGTATTTTGTGTTTAACGAAGTATGATAATTTTATTTTCTAGATAACGTAAGGCTTTTGTTCAGCAATTTTGTCGCAGAAATGCTACGTAAGAGTTTACATTTCAATGCGCGCATACTCACGATGAAAAACCGGTCGAGTGTGAGTGAGACTCGTGCACGAAGGGTTCTGTACCGTTGACTAGTTAAATGAAAGGTAAATCGTGATTTACGATTAAGCACGTATTAAAAAAAACTTCCTAGGTGACGTTCAAACTAATTTTCGTTGACATGCGCGGACACTTGAAGAAGGATTAATCCTGAGGAGTAGGTAGCAGTAAATGCGTTAAAATTGACTATAATTTTATTCTCTGGTATTCTCTAGACATCATAATGAAATTATTATTTTATAACAGCGATTCTTTTGATCAAACAACTAAAACTTTAATACGAAATTCCTTTGGCTTCATTAAAAAACTTGGTACGAGGAATTAATCGGGATCATGAGGTAGCTTTAGCACGCTCTATTCATAACCACCGCAAGATTATAAAGACAATCTTACTCCACTGTTTCAGGATTCATTTCCAAATACAAGTCAGAAAGACATACGAGTTTGTCTAAGTTATCGATCTTTATCTCAATATTTGAACGTCTACAGATTGAGAAAGGAAGACTTCGTACAGTTCAATTGGCATAAAAGTTTTCGAATCGAATGAAATGGACTTTCCCTGAGTTTTACTGACACTTTTTGGCCCAATATCTACCGGATTCCCTTCAATTCATACGCCTCGGGAATGTACGATTTTGCGCCCTGTTCCAGACTGTTTGGGAATGAGCAAAATTTGCAAGTTCTGTGAAAGGGTGCAGGAAGAATAAAGTTTCATTATCAAACGCAGTGGAACCATTTAAACTTTGGTGGCGTAATATTGCGCCGGAAGATGGTTACTTCTGACGAAAACTTTGCTGCTGAAATAAAGAGTTGAATTGTTCGGAGCGTTTAAAACTTTTTAATCGTGGTTACTACTTGGTTTTACCAAGTCAGTATCCGACGTCCAACCATGAAGGCCTTTTGCTAGCTACCGCAGCTATCGGTCTATAATATAAATTGATTACAGTAACGAGGCCGAAACGTCGAAGTAGTTAAAATTATACTGATACGTGATTAAGTTATGCGTCATAATTAATATATGTGAAAATCATGAAAGTTTAAAACATTATTAGATGATGATACCTGATGTTTAAAAGCACATCGCATTCGCACTCACCCGTGCCGATCGTCCAGTGTGTCCACCCTCGCAAGTGTAGGCTTGGCTTAATGAGATTCGGCGTCAGAGCGTTGGTCGAACCCAGGGCTGGCACAAAATGGCGCAGTCGCTGCCTGAGCTACTATTTTAAACTTTCAACTGCCCTATTCTTATTCCCGTGTGGTGACGGGTTAGAATAGCACTTTCTTCCCGTGGCTGTCGTAAGAGTCGACTCTGGGAAAGGGTTAGTGTATTGTAAGCGATAGGCTAGCAACTTGTCACTGCAATATCACGTTTAACCGTCTGGTTACCCTGAATTTGCTAAACGTGGCACTGGATTTTTGAATTCATGTGCTCTGCCTACCCCTCATGGGAATACATTCGTGAGATTATATATTTATGTATTCTTATGCATTAGACGCGCATTGAAGTCGATCAAGAGTCCGTCGATTTCGTTAGCGCATTAACGCAAAGAACTGTATGGAAAGTGTCGACCGCGGCAGTTTTGCAAACGTGCCGCTTGGAAAAGCTGTCTCAGTTCCCATACAATTATTTAATTCTTCGCGTTAATTCGCAAAGGAAATTGTTATCGTGTAGCGTTTTGATCACAATACGCACTCTGGACATGTTTATTTCAAGTGGTTACAAATTTTGAGATACCTACCTAGTAAAAAAAAAAGATATTAATGAAACTTTACAAAACTCACCTATAACATAATACAGGGTGGCCGGATAATAACCCTCAATATTTTGGCCAGTGGTCTGGTAAACGCGTCTGAAAGTCCTGTGAAAGTGCTTTGAAGCAACCCTACGAAAAGGCTTGACATGTGTGCGAGTTGACATCCGAATGAGGTAAAGCCCGTGGCTAAACCATTCGGACGTCGGCGAATAAATACAGCAGTGTATTTGCAGTTCACAATACCGGGAATCGAGTAAACAAGGGAAGCGCAGTTCGGTAAGCTTATTGTGTAGCTCCCTATTACCACGATGGACGGAATATTTTGCTATTTTTTTATCACAAGCTTTAATTTAGTGCCAGTTTTTAAATTTCAGAGGTTAAATGCTATTGTTATTGGAATATTCTTTCATTTATGTAGAGCGAGTAGTAGAGCGAGCGACTGCATGCAATGTGACGCAAGAAATCTGTGGAAGAGATGAAAATGAGAGAAACAAAAGAAAAGTCCAGATGGGAGGTTAGGTCGATTGTTTTTTGGGTGCCGGTCGGTATCGACTAATTAAAAGAAACAAAAAGAATACTTTTCAAATAATGTAAGTACCATTATTTAATAACCCGGTCCTATGTAGTTACATTTATGAACGTACATATAGTGGCTTTCTCTGTGGGCAAGTATGGTGAACAAAATAGTTTTTGAATCACTTGATACTATGATTTGATGTCTAGATGCGTAAAATTGTTGAAGTTTATTCGTGCCTAATTACTATCGTTGTAGCTATCGCCATTATTTTCATTGTTTTTCTTTGTTTCGCACTCCGAAAGCGTTCCTCACCGAGTTGAACGATTTCACTAGATCGTTTAAACTTTTCAAGGAATTAATTGTGCCGCATCCTATTACCGGTCCAGCTTTCAATTCCAAAACTAATTGAAATCTGTTCAGGCAAACCGACGCTCGCGTAATTTGGATAGACAGTGCGTTCGTTTAGTTTATGTGCGTGGCTTTTTGGATGGGGTGTGGGAAACCATTTTGATTAAGATGTCCAATATACATACATACATAAGGCCTGTGTTTCATATGGGGTCGCGAGAGCACACGAAAAGTTTCATAGAAAAAACCAGGAGTATTTCACGTTTCGTGGCTACCTCCAGCCCATTTTTACACTTTAAGTTAAGAGACCCAATAGACACAGGTTGCTAGCCTGTTGCCTTAAATATGCCTTAACCTATTTCCTTAGTCGCCTCTTACGACATCCTCGGAAGTAATGAAAAGGTGTTGTTCTGAGCCCGACACCACACTGTAAAGAAGTACTATAGTGACCGGCTAGCAAATTGTCACTATTATGCCCGCTCCAGACTCTCGCGAGGCGCCTCCTAGAGGCTCTCGGCACGAGTCTTGACGAGTGGAGGCTGCAGGAGTGCCAGC
>BHDV01010689.1:51655-70502 GCA_005406045.1 Adoxophyes honmai
ACGAGGCGACACGAGCGAACCGTCCTCACTCTCGCACTCGCGTTCCCTCGTGTAGCCTCGTGGAGAGTCTGGAGCGGGCATTACACCTCTTTCGTGCTAAAGGGAGGCCAAATTAAGAGTACCCGAAACCGTTGAGCGTGTATGACGAGAGTGATGAATGTTAGTGAAGCGAAAGAGGTATGTCAGAATAGAAGCGAGTGGCGCTCTGTTGTCTCTGCCTACCCCGCAGGGAATAAGGCGTGACGGTTATGTATGTATGTATGTACACCTCTTTCGTTTCCATCCCGATTCTCCCCATGCAACGGTAACAAGTAGGCGCAGCGCAGACGACAGACTTTTTGTGCGATCGAGTCTGCGGCGCACAAAAAGTCTGCATTGTTATGTTCTTGTCATAATTGTATGCATTGTTCGCCGGACTTTTTGTGTGTCGTGAGCGTTACTGCATATAATTTCATAGGTTCTATTTTCGCAGACTAAAAAGTGCGTCACGAATAGTCTGTCGTCTGCGCAGGACTGTAATATAGGCCAGTAGACACACTCGAGCCCCAGATGTGCGACCCAATCCCCTCGAACGCTCCCTATCTCGTTTCACACCTGAATACATCTTCTTATTCCACGATTCGCAATCTATCGGCGTTGAACGATCTGATTGTTAAAGGTTGGATGGACAGCGAATAATGAATGATGTACTTCACGCCTGTATTCCCTAATGGGGTAGGCAGAGCACGCGAAACGCTATATAGACAAAACCAGGATTTCATGCTTTGTGGCCATTTCTGGAATATTTTTAGTCAAGTTGGCAGGTATAAAAAAATGTAATGTAGCGTTTTGTGTGCAGGCAGACCTTCGCCAAATGGGTACACAGGCGTGATGTAAGTATGTATGTAACGTTAGCAAAAACTGAATCCTTTTTGTACCTAAACTAAGATTTTATTTAGGTACCTACCTACTGCGGCAGTGGCAAGACAAAGTAGAGCACTATAAGATGGTTTACAGTCCAGTATTATCTTCCTAATAACTTCAGGAGGAGCAATCTCAAGTTGTCTCTGCAACGTGCAACTTAGGCCTTCTGCACACGGAGCTATTATAAAAAACTAGGGATAAACTGAAATTAGTTAAGAGTTGCTTGAACGTTATACATTTACAATTGAAGTTTGCACACGAAACGACTAGTCACCAACTATACCTTATCGGTTTTGGTAGTTAAAACAATATAAACAATGTTGACATGTCTTTTTGTTGAAATACACAGTCTAAAAATGAAAATCGTTGCACTATACAATGCAATTATGAAAGTAAATGATTTTTTCATACCTAAATTGTAAAATGTAAAGATTTCGATTTATAAAGTGTACGTTAAAATAAAAAGACACATCAAGATTGTTTACATTGTTTTAACTACCTAAACCGATAAGGTATAACTAGTTACTACACTGATCACGAGAGACGCGGTGTGCCGGTCGCCAGTCGCCACGCTACTGACTGGTTACCCGAGTTTCAGTGTCTGTGTTGCCAATTCGGCGACTTTGTCGTTAGGAGCGATGAATTTTGCTCTAGAGTTAGCAAATGTTTAGATTATAATTAAAATGGCTACGTATCGGCACAATAACTTTTGATTAAATAATTTCATGATCTTTTTTTTTTTACAAAAAAATTTTTTTTTTTTGATCGAACGTCGTCACTTCTAGCGACACAGTTGCTAAATTGGCAACTCTCTGAAGCACTGTACGCCAAAACGTTTGACCAGAGAGAGGTGTTTTGTTCTAAATTCTTGCGGAACCCTTCCAGAGGTGTCGCGGAACCCTGGGGTTCCGCGGAGCACACTTTGAGTATGGCTGTACTAGACGTACTGTTGCGTTTCGTTGCGGTTGAGAAGCGTCGCGTGCGAGGTGTAGTTACTAACTTAAATCGTAATTACTAAACAGTTCCGTCACTTTAAAGTAGCTCCGTGTGAGAAAGTCCTTAGCTTGCAGTCAAGCTCGTAACTTAAGTTTGTCTTGCAACAAAGTTAAGGGTCAATATTAAAGACTTCCCAGAGGTGGCATTTTGGTTTAAATACGAGACTATAAAGAGTTGAGAGGCTGTATCACGATTTTAATGTAGTATTTTAATGTATATTGTTAGATTGTGTTGGTAACTAACTTAAAAAGTTGTAATATAATCCAGTCTGAATAGGTCCCACTGCTCACTATTGGTAATGGTATATCAATGCTATGGTTATCATTTGGTAATCTGGCAGGAACTAGGGGGCCCCATTCGATCGCGGGGCCCTGGGCACGTGCCCATAGTGCCCAGTGGAGAAGAGGGGCCTGCTTCACACTCATAATCATCATTGAATCCATACTAAATTAGTATGTAGTAGACTAATATTATAAAAGTGAAATTATGTTTGTTTGTTCGTCTTTCACGGCTAAATGAACGACGAATTGACTTAAGTTTTTGGTGGAGATAGATAAAGGCACATAGGCTACTTTTTGTCTATTCATAACCCCTCACTTCCCTAAAATATGGAGTGATAGGTAGTTTGTATGGAGCATTTCGCAATTTTCAACGTAGAAAGCTAGAATTAAATTGGCATGCGGGCTATTTGGCGAGCGAAGCCGCGGGAAAAAACTAGTGGCTTATAATAATTATCGTGACAAGGAACAAGATTGAAACGTAGTTTTTCAAAATGAAATTAGCTGCTTTATTTATTTACTCGAACAGTAGGTAAAATTTGGTTCACAAATTTAAAGGAACAATTTCAATTATTATAAAGTCTGTCGGTTCAAAGATTGGCCGAACTTTAGTTTAATAATGAGTCGATAAGTTAACCGAGGAATGTTTAATAATTAAAGTAGGCCCGAACTAAATAATTAAACTTCGCCAGACTACTTCGATAACTCGAGTTGAATGCGTGCACGTTTTGATAAATCTATCGACTTCGGTGGTAGACAACCTAAGGCTGTCTCAGTTTAATTAAAAAAAAAAACAGTAAGAGACTTTTACTGCCGATATTTACACTGGGGTAATAATAATAAAGCTACAGGGTGGCTGAAAATTGAACGTGAATATTTTAAACAGTGGTCAAGTACCAATATATGCGTTTGAAACAGGGATTGTACAACCGGTTAAATTGAATACCGATATATAAATTGACAAACGATTACCGCTAAAAAAATAATACCTATATTCGAATTAGAGGTAAATGTTGTAATTCCGCTTTTGTCTTTTTCACTATGTTTGCACTATTACTAGTATTCCTTACCCCAATTGAATACCGGTATTCGTTGCTCTTGACAGATAAGGTGTCAAGTAGACATTATGGCTGAACCCGTATCTCAGGGAATAAGGGCTAATTTACTAACAATATATAAGACACTATCGCTTTAACGACTTTAGTAATAATATAATGTAAGTATACAGATATTTCGCTAAGGATCTTACAGTCGCCTTGGAGCAGCGGTTAGCACGTGTGCTCTCTGTACAGAAGAATCCGAGATCGAACCTGGGGTGTGGTTTTCTTTTTTTTATTTAATTTTTTGCTTTTTCTTTAACTGTCTGAGAATGATGACTGGGAGTAGTGGGAGTGGATTAAATTGATCTGTAGAACTGTTTTTAGGGTTCCATAGTCCACAAGGAACCTTTATGGTTTCGTCATGTCCTTCCGTCCGTCCGGGCTGCTACTCCGCCGCTACTGCACCGATTGTCACGAAAGTTGATGGAGAGATAGACAATGAAATTCCAAAAGTTGTTTTTTTTTTTAATTATGAAAAAATGATTTTTTTTCCTCCTATACAACGAAAAGCGAACTTTAAAAATTAAATTGGACTAACCCCGACGTGTGGGGTATTGTTGTAAAAGTCTTTAAAAATGCAACACTAAATGCTTCGAAGCTATGTAGATCAAACCCCCCACCTTTGAGATCATTTAAAATAAAGTTAAAATCAGAGATGTCGCCCCCTCCCTTAACTTTTGAAATATTACTAAAATAATTCTAAAAAAAAAAAACATGGTATTTACCTCAAAGTAAGTACTTTCAATGAAAATTATAGCGGACTCAGTATAATGGAGAATTATTTTTATACAACTCGATCAACTTAAATTAAAAAACAAAACAAAAATTAATTTAAAAAATTAAATTGGACTAACCCTAACGTGTGGGGTACCGTTGAAAAGGTCTTGTGTTTTTTTTTCTTGTCTTGATTTTGTGCTAGTTTGGTCTTTATACGTTGTGAAGTTTGCTGTAACATAAGGGCTTAAGTGAACAAATAGTTCTATTTTTATAGTTTTATTTCATAAAAATCATCGTTTAAATAAATTTATTTTATGGTTAAAGTAAACAGTAGGACTACTAGAACTACTAGAAATATGTGTAGGGACTTTTACTTACCAAAACACAAATTGACTTTCGAGATCAATAGATTTTTTCTGATTTCAAAATCTTGAAAATTAAAATGTGAATTAAAATGTAATTACTTGTAACTTTAGGTATACATATACGCTTAAAATCGAATAATCAATCAAATTTTACTAGTTTTGTTTTTATCATTATAGTCACTTTCAGGGGCAGTAGGAATGGTATATTATATTGCAATACTAAATCTGTTCCCTTCTATGTTTACGTCTATCTTATTAAAATACTTAAGTTTGTTTGAATTTTCACACTGCTCACCAAAACTCTTTTCTTGCCCCTGTTTTTCATCTCTGCTGCACTAAGGTTTACCGAAATTTTGAGCCCTTTACTTTTAGAACCTATCCATTCTTGACTGTATTGCTCGCGTAATCTCTCTTTGTCCCTTTTTTCAAATACTTTTTCTTTCTGGAATTTACCGGCGTGTGGGGTTCATCCTATGAATGTTTGCAAAGATTGAGGTAAAATTAAGATACGTAAGCCACGGAAGGTATAGTTTCTTTGCCAAAATAATACTGCCATCAGGTGAAAGAATAGGAGAATCTTTGATATTGTTGTCAGTGTTAATAGAAATTGACACAGTTAAATCCAGATTAGCCTCTAATAGCAAACATCACAATATTTTACAGAATACATAAAAAATAGATGTTCTGACTACATTGGACTGAAAACATAGGTTTAAAATATACCAAAATGAACCGCCGGGAATTTACCGCATAAAAGTAACAAACGTACGTTAGGCCCTTATACGTTAAAATTATGCCCAGTTAGGCCCTTATGGTACAGCAAAAACTTGTAGAATAATGAAAAAAAGTTTTTTTTAATCCAGGATTAAACTACATACTTTATAGATGCCTAAAATGCCTAAAATGCAAAATTGAAAAAAATCACTTTGGCCCTTATACATAGGACCCATCGATATCACCAACGTACTCGTTAAAATTAAAACAAATCAAACGAGACCAAACTCGATGAGTTCGAAACTCAAAGATATTCATTTACGCGTGATTTACATTAAACACTAAAAACCTAAGAAGAAACGTAGGTACTGAGTACCTACAATAACGATTCGGCCGTCTTCGGTACGCCGCGAGCTCTCTCGGTCTCACGTTCTGCATGGATTTTCGCTATTTTGTTAGAAAACTTGCTTGTTTTGACACTGACAGGTTTACCGGTAATGATTTTATGGGTAAAATATCAAATAGAGGTAATGTTGTCAATTGTCAAAACCGCTATAACATTTGAATACCGGTATTGATTATACCGCTAATTAGACCTTTAGTGATATTTGATACCGAATTGCATTATAACCGGTTATACCGTATTTAAAACCGGTATTTAGAATACCGGTAACGATCCCTGGTTTGAAAACACCTGTTTAGTTTTTTTCCAGGAAAACTTCATGAAATTTTTTTACTGAAATTTGAATTTATTGCCCAGTTTTGTACTCCGGCTCTTAGTCAACCGCGTAACATTGCAGTCTCGAACGATTGCAGGTGCGTACGCGCCGGCTAACGGGGCTTTCGTACGGGACGTAAGGTAGGCATAACACAGGGAACATTGACTTGAAAAGCGAAGAAATATTTGTCTCCGACAAGTTTTCAGACGCGTAAACCCGACCATTGGTTAAAGTATTTATGGTCAAATTACGGCTACCCCGTATATTGATAAATACATTCTTTGTACTGCCTGGCAAACATCCAAAACTCGAAACAACATCTACCCTGACCGAGAATCGAACCCAGGATCTCAATTTATTATAACGTTATTTTACGCCACTTGTTAGACAGGATAAATGTTGCCCTGTGGTGTCGGGATGGAATAACACCTCTCCATTTCTTCCATGGATGTCGTAAGAGATGACTAAGGAAAGTTTTAGGCATGTTTTAGGCGACACGCTAGCAACCTGTCACTATTCTACTCTTTGCAAACCTAAAACTATGTTAGAAAAGGCTGCGAAGCGTGATATAGTCATAATCATGGTTTTGTCTATGTCACGTTTCGTGTGCTCTGCCTACCCCATTTGGGAACACTGGCGTATGTATGTATGCATGTTAGACAGGAACAGGTATAGTCAGTCTAGCGCGCGACCCGTCTCGCGCGTTGAACTTAATAAAACTATAATAGGTAGACATGACAAAAAACCTTGGTTACCGGCAGTATGACTTTCTTAAGCAAACTTGTCTAGTGCTCATTATAAGAAGTTCCATTAAGTTGGCAGACTTGTGTATTTAGGCCAATATTAAGTACTGAGAATTTCACTGGGAATAGGTATATTTTCTAGGTCATGGCGTTAGGTTATAAGTGTATCTAAGAAATGTTACATGAAATCTAATTTATTTTATTTTGTACAAGCATTAATTTCAAAATCTTATGTCATAGTTTTTTAGTCTCAATATTATAATTTGATAGAATCGTCATCAAGATACTTTTTTTGTTACTGACAGCTTTTGAAAACGTTTCGGTTTTGTTTTCAGGTAAATTGAAAATTGTCTATAGAATATCTTAGGTCAGGTTTAATGACAATTTTATTGTGATTAAAGATAAATCGTTAGAAACAATACAGGCCTCAAGAACTTGTACACAATACCTACACATACATCACGCTTGTGTGTTTCTAAACAGGATACCTACTTAGGTAAAACACACAATATGTTTCTTTATTACAATACTTATGTTATGACTGTTTATGGAGAGGATGGATGAAAGAAGATTGACTAAACAGATTTATACGGGAAGTGTGAATGGGTGTGTTGGGAGGGGAAGACCTAGACGGACGTTCCGTGACCAAATCGCGGACGTTTTAGAAACAGGTCAGGTCAAGAGTACCCGAAATCGACGAGCATGTATGAAGAGACTAATGAATGTGGATGAAGCAAAAGAGGTATGTCAGGATCGTAGCGAGTGGAACAAAGTGGTCTCTGCCTACCCCTGTGGGAAGGAGGCGTGATAGTATGTATGTATGTATGTTATGACTGTTTAAAGATAGATAAAAGAAGTATTACAGTGACAGATTGCTAGAGTCTAGCAATATCGATTAAAACATTCTTAAACCTATTTCCTTAGTCGCCTCTTACAACGTCGATGGAAGGAATAAACACAGGTAAGACAGGGGTTATTCTAAGCACGACACAACACCACACTATTCTTTCATCGTACAGAAAAACTTGTACAATTCCAGATAATGTCAACATCTTAACAATTTAGTTCTGCGTGCCAACAATCCACGAGATATCAACCTCTTGACTTTTCACTTAAAAGGTATACTTAAGGTTATCAGATCCACTTAATGAAAATTACGCAACCAGGGTGTAATATTCTCAGCATTTCGCGCTGGCATTGCAAGCTGATCTCGCCAAAATTACAGCTAAACTGTGCAAAGTACATGGTGATGTAATAAGGGCCAAATGACGCAAACAATAATTTGGTTTACCTAAACGAGCTCGCGGGGCCGTTATATTCGCCGTGTGGCTTGGGGTCCGATCCAACCGGGTGGCGAACACACATAAGTGTCAAGAGCAAGCGTTAGCTGTATTTTGTAAGTCACGAAAGAGAGGTGTGTTATTGTGACGCCAATGTGAGTCTATACCTACGTAGCTGTGGTATCGTGGGTTTTTAACGGATAGACTTGCAGTGCAGTTGTTTTAGGGTTCATGGTAGCTTTAGCTTAGTTTTCATTTTACCAGATCATTATTGCGGAACAATGCGCCGCTAGAAAATTGGTATAAAGCTAAATACTATTATCATGCCCGTAAAGTAAAGTAAGTAATTAACTAAGTACTTAAGAGAAAATACAACCTTTGAACTAATTTACAGTCAAACTACTTAGGGCTCCGGTTTTTTACCTTCGATATGATAAGAGAAGTCACGATAATGTGCTATGGATTTAACCATTGTAATTTGCAAAGTCTTAGGTACTTAACGGTGAAAAGTTTACATTTGAAATTACATGGGAAGTGAACATAAAACGAAGTCTCAAATAATTATAAGTACACCCTTGTAAATTTCTTATACCTAAGGAATACCACAACGTGTTAAATTTATGTGTTCCATACGGTTTGTGCGCACCGGGACACCCTTTATCTCTCCTGTCCTTGGCACGCGCCTCGTTACCGCGTTAAGACGATACGGGATAGTGCGTGCAGCCGCGGGAAGCAGGATGCGGATGCGGAGGTAGGGTACAAATGCGGAGATAGGTATAAATGCGGAGGCGAGATGTAAATGCGGAAGTAAGATGTTAGTGGGTTTCCGAGGTGAGATGTAGATGGGAATCCAAGATGTTTATAGGTTTCCGAGGCGAGATGTAAATGCGGAAACAAGGTGTTCGTGGGTTTCTGAGGCGAGATGTAAGTGCGGAAGCAAGATGTTAGAAGGTTTTTGAGGTGAGATATAGAATAGATGCAAATGCAAGCTGGTGGTAGATTTTTAAAAGATTGAAAATTGAAACAAAAATGTTACAGGTTTTTCAAGTTTTATTTTCGATGACATACATACATATTCTCACGCCTGTATTCCCAAGAGGGGTAGGCAGAGCACATGAATTCAAAAATCCAGAGCCACGTTTAGCATTTTTAGGGTAATCAGATGGTTAAACGTGATATTGCAGTGACAGGTTGCTAGCCCATCGCCCACAATACACTAACCCTTTCCCAGAGTCGACTCTTACGACACCCACGGGAAGAAAGGGGGAGGTGCTATTCTAACCCGGCACCACACGGGAACAACGACAACGACGCCATATTTGTTTCGATGACAACTGAAACAAATATGGCGGCGGTAGATCAATTTTAATTTGTGATATACGGCGCTCCTGTTTGCTTTATTGGATTTATCAGGACGTATTCACGTGTTTTAAATCACTTTAACAATGAAATGTATGAAATATGGGTTGCGAGTCGAACGCGGTATTTTATGTGGATTTATACCGATGAAATTTATTTTATTTTACTTGCTCTGTTTTAAATTGCCTTCATCTATAAATTATCCAGTTCAAAAAATGATCCAATTATTTTTTAGTCCATTTCAGTAGATTCTGTGTGATTTCGGGTTTAGAATAAAAACTCTCCATTTCTCCTTTGGATGTCGTAAAAGGCGACGGAGGAAATAGGTCGATTAAGGTAAATTTTAGGCGGCAGGCTAGCTACCTGTCACTGTTATACCTGCCAATTTGTCTATTTTTGTTCCTATGGATTCAGAATCCGATGTAAATTAATATTAATTTAATTTAATTAATGCTGGCCACTGTACTCGTAGCTGTAAAGTTTTGATGACTGCGTAAAATAAAATAGAAACTTTAAAATGGTTTTTCGGATTCAGCCAGCAACTTATTATTTTTCTTTCAGCAAAGCCCCTTTAATCTGGTAATAGAAATTGGCAATTACGTCCAAAAAACCAAGTTTCGAGTTGCACAGGTATAGTAATTGGAATTTATGATCAGGTCATGTTTCTAAACTTCGCTTTGCTCGAGTCGATGACTTTTGCAAAGTCGGCGCTTGAAAAAATAGTCTGCACTTTTATGATCTGCGATTGTAGACAAGGTTTTTGCAAGAATCAGGTTAGGATGATATACTTTTAAAGTACTAAATTGACATAAATATAAGTGAAAATACATACATTATTAAAATACATTCATTCAATCACACCTGCATTCCCATATGGAGCAGGCAGAGCACACGAAACGCTATATAATCAAAACCATGGCTATGTCACGTTTTATAGTCGCTTCATATTTTTGGGTTTGCAGTTAAAAAGTAGATTAAAAATACTGTGTGGTGTCGCCTTTAGAATAACTACTCTTCGTTTTCTCTGAGTATGTCGTAAGAGGCGACTAAGGAAATAGGTTGGTATATTTTTGGCGACAAGCTAGGCAATCTGTCACCATTATACATTTTCCAGCTTGTGGTAAAAATATCTAAAACAGCTAAGGCTACGTTATTCGCGATAGGCTTTAGTATTAGGCCTACAAAATAGCGATTGTTTACGTGCTGGTGACACAACTGTTACCGAACAGTTCATTTTGATATCTCTTACCCAAGACCGGGTCATAGATTAGATAATGATATTGTGTACATAATAGATAGAAAAAACATGTTGCTTAACAATTGTATTCCTATTAAATGGTTACGTCAAGAGCACACGAAAGGTAAGCGTCAACATGTTGCTGTGGTACCTACGCAACGTACACATCGACCGCAACGGATTGTTGAATTCTTTGTATGGAAACTCATCAACTCAACTCAACAAGTATCGCACGCATCGGACGCATCGCATTCGGATGCGGACAGGTGGACGCACTTATATGAGTTTCTGTATAAATGATACTACGATCTGTTGCGTGCGATGCATCCGTTGCGTACGATACCGACAAGTGGACGCTTAACTTATAAGTGCATCCATCTGTGCGTATCGTACGCATCGCACATTGGCAATGCCGACATCGTTGCTCTGAAGGGCAACTTTTGCGAAGGGTGCCGATGACGTCATACGGAATGCCGATCAATGGACGCGTTCCGCGCGCTAGTATCCATTATAATGTTTATAATACTATGTTTCCTTATTTTAGCTTTTTTCCAATTCTTCTTCTGCCAACAAACAAGCTACAATGACTAATTGTCATTCATCGCTTTCATCCATTGTCACAGCATGCGCTCACTACGAAAATCACAATGAACTAGCATCGTCAACTCGTTGGTACTCTGTCGGTAATCCGTACGCTGTCGATGCAGTGGGCGCATTGTGAAAAAAAAATACATTTACGTACGAATACCGATACCGACATGTGGATGCTTACCAGAATCCGACGAAAATGTAAGACGAGATTAATGTGGATGAAGCAAAAGAGCTATGCCACATCGCAGCAAGTGGAACAAAGTGGTTTCTGAATACCCTTGTGGAAATAGGCGTGACAGTATACATCTACTACATGGTTTAACAAGGGGGAAAGCGCTACTGCAAAACTTAATAGCCCAAATCCTATTGACTTCCTATCCTCATCGGATTACGCCCATGATTCTGTTAAACGTGCCGTGCAGGTGACATATTGGATCGTGTTCACCCTTGTTACCCATGTCGTTGTGGGCAGGGACGAACGATCTAAACTTTGGTCGAGCCCTATCACACTTACTATTTGCAAGAGAGATGAAAGTGAGACGAGTTCGCAGTGAGTTTCCGGCGAGCGCGTAGCAATCTCGCTACGAGCGTGTATACTACTTACTTAGGTACTTAGTTTCCGGGAAATGACTTAGCAAGGTGTTTTATAGTGGGGGTAGATCGCATTACTTTTACCTGGAAAAACGATGTCCGAACTTACACCCTATATTCTTGCCAAGTTTGTTGTCGGTCGACCATTAAAACAATCTCACTGCGTATAGGTAATTATTTCGCCTCGATCGCTTCGCGAGTTTGCTGCGTTTAGAGTTGGGCTACCTTCTAGTCTAGACGCGGTGAACTTGCTTAGACCTTGTTCAGAAAGAGCGAATTCAACGCAAAACGCATCGCGCGAAGTTATTCGCCAGTTAGTGGGATGGTAGGCGATTTACGCATGTTTTTCGCGACGAATTCGCTTCTTTTGGACAAGGTCATACGCGCTCGTGGTGAGATCGTTACGCTCGCAGCGAACTCGCTACATGCTCACTTCGCTTTCAACTCGCTCGCAATTGCGAGTGTGGTAAGGCTAAGTCGTGCAGGGATGGACTGCGCTCGTCCAATTTGTGGAGACGGCGAATTAGGGAGGGTGAGCAGTCGTCAGGTCGCTCTAGCCCAAAGATTAGTCCAGATAGGGACAGAAGGTTCGCTTGGAAGTATTCAATAAAGTATTGCGGGCTATTGTTTTGTGGAGTAGCTTTACAGTTAGGTTTATCATTTGCATTTTTAGGACGCAGCGTAGATTTTTATTTGCCTTACTGGGTTTTAGATATATAGGCTACCGCTATCCACACACAATACAATAAAGAGGGTAAATGACTCTATCACATTATAACATTAAATTAGTTTGCAAGTGTGAGCGCGTCTTTGTTTAAACCTAACATTATGCTAAATGCGGCTGCGAAGCGTGAGGTAGTCCCAGTTTTGACTACGTAATGTTTCGAGTGCTCTGCCTACTCCATTAAGGAATACACATGTGATGTATGTAGATAAATATAGTCACATTTGATTTTCCCCATCTCCTTTCGCTGCTCTGTGTGCTGTTTGTGTTAGATTACTTTTGTCACGAGCACAACTTTTTTGCTTAGACCGTATTTTGCAGGATTATAAGGTGCGTTGTGTATCAGGCACGGTAGCCGAAACTTTTGTTAATTATTTAGTTTTTTTTCTGACATACATATAAACGAATGTATTTCCAAACGGGGTTGGCAGAGCGCACAAAACGCTATTTTACGTAGGTGACAAATCCTAGTCCTAAATGTTTTTTCAGGTTTTAATTTGAGTTGGCAGGTTGCTAGCCTGTCGCCTAAAATATACCTTAACTTAACCAATAGGAAATATCCTTAGTCGCCGCTTATGACATCCACGGAAGAAATGAAGGGGAGTTATAAATACTGAACCCGACACTAGGTGGATTTGTTTTTCTTCAATGTTAAATAATGGATTTGCTTTCATTAACTATACTTACCCTGTGTGGTGCAGGGGCTCTCCACTTCTTCCGTGGATGTTGTAAAAGATGACTAAGGAGTTAGGTTTAGGTTTGCTTTAGGCGACAGGCTAGCAACTTGTCACTGTCATACCTCTTTCATCTGTTTATTGAACTTGAAATTATGCTGAACGAAGTTTCGGAACGTGATAGTTAACATGCAATAAATTCGATATACTAAAACTTCATTGTACCTACTTGCAATGACATTTTGGCCCCTTCTAATTCAAAGGTAGGCGTTTGCTACGTTAGTAGGTAGAACAATATTACATTATAACAAAGTTAACACAAGGATATTGCGTGGGTGTGCATTATTCCCGGCTTTCAGTTGTGACGTAACAGAATAGCACTCGTGTCATAATTATTTTGGCCTTCCTCTGCTTTTCCTGTTCTTTTGTACAGAAACCTTTTTCCTGGTTAATGTTGGCAAAGTGACTTTAGGTGTTAACATTGTACCTATATTTTTAGGGTTCTGTTCTTTAGAGAAGAAATGAACCCTTATCCGCTTCATTCGTCTGTCTGTCAAGACCATTCTTCTGAAGGAATGAGAAACATTGAAATGGATATCTACCAAAAAGGTACTAAGTTTTATGGTCACTGATTTTTTAGTATTCTCACCCGATAACAAATAAGGTAACAACGCTTTTTAGTCATCGGCTAAGTAGTAACTATGTACAGTCAAAGAATTTGATAACTGTGCTACTTTGTCTCTTTTTACAAGAAAAATCACTGTGACATACCATACTATCTACTAATCAAAGCAATATGAAACTCATTATGAAAAAGTTCAAAGTGGCAGGTATCAATTTCCTTGACTGTGTATTGAAATATTTTCTATAAGCCAACAAATCGGAAAAACCTCCTAGAATCCAAACCAAACAAAAAAAAAATCGGAATAAGTCATTCTTACCTGCTTTTTTCGTACGAAAAATTAATTTTATCACGTCATACTTGGCCAATTTTTCACTGCTCCCAGTGTACACCTGTTACGCAATCGGGACAGCAATGACTCTGCGCCGTCTGCGTGGATTGCTGAGACTATTTTCGTACGAAACGTCTTTACTTGTTTTTAGTTTGTGACAAGTTTATTTGGATGTGAAATTTATACAGTGAAGTAACTTTAATGATAATCGTAGCGTACTTAATGTAAGTTTAAAGATGTAAACATAGTAATATTATACATACATAGAATCACCCCTATATTCCCAAACGGAGTAGGCAGAGCACACAAAACGCAACATAGACACAACGATGACTATTTCACGTTTAGCGGCCACTTCTGGCATAATATTCTTTAGGTTTTGAGGTGGCAGTTACAATAGTGACAGGTTGCTAGCCTGTTGCCTAAAGTATACCTAAACCTATGTCCTTAGTCGCCTATAACGACATCCATGGAAGAAATGGAGAGCTAATAATTTTATTATTATGTGTAAAACTGTTCTTACCGGCTAGTACAAAGACATTGAATGAGTATTCTTAACCTCCTGACGACCTGCGTCCTATACATAGTACATAAAATCCAAGTTATTTGTAACCTTGTCTTTTGACGTTAAGAGTCAGTTTTGAACTACACATAATTTGACGCTGGTCGTCAGGAGGATAAAACGGTACGGTAACGTAACGGTATAAGGGTGACCATGCAATTCTGATAATTTGAAACTTTTTTTATTAACCGATTAAAAAACAACAGTCACATTTTTGGCTGTTATTATGTTCACATTTATTTTGTTTTAATAACTAAAGTTAAACAGTAATGAACTCATAATTTCTATTCAGGACTTAGGTTTCATCCTGTAGAGGCGAACTGGCTATTGACAGTAATGTTTAGACGCGTTATTGACGCAATTTATTCCCGACTCTGTTGGTAAACTTGCATGTTTTAATACAAACATCTTGTTATATGCATACATACAAGGCCTGTGTTCCGAAATGGGGTAGGCAGAGCACAGGAACCAGGTAAAATCATGATTATTTCTCGACTCGTAGCCACTTCTAGCAAATTTTTGGATATTTCATATGGAAGAGGTATAAAAGTGACACTTGATCAGCCTAACCTTACGACATCCACGGAAGAAAGAGGTGTTATTCTTACCCGACACCGTACAAGGTCAGCAGGAACAATCCTTTTGTAAGCTTCACCCAAAATGAGAAACGTCAAGTCTTGTTGCTCCAGTAGGAACGAAGGTCGGATAATTTCTTTGAAGAAAAGTGAAGTTTTGTCGCAAAATATCGTCGCGTAAGTTTCGCGCGGTAATTGAAATACTATTCTGTTCCACAGTATACCTAGTGTCAGTTTAAGCCGTAGTTACACTGATTGTGAGTTTGTTCGCCGCTTGCTATAGGTATGCACAGCGACCGCGAAATTGGGGGCAGCGCAGACGACAGACTTTTGTGCGATCGAGTCTGCGGCGCAATAAAAACTCTGAATGGAAACTGTCTGCGCGCCATTCAGAGTTTTTATTGCGCCGCAGACTCGATCGCACAAAAGTCTGTAGTCGGCTGCATTCGGTTAAAAGCGGTTGGTGTGAATACGACGTTCGTTGACCGACGTAGTTTGGAACAGATGGTGACCGTATTAGTGTAATTGTCGGACGACAAAGCAAACAGCTCAAAGTATGCTGTAGACGACAGGTTAGGAACCTGTATCTATTATGCCTCTTTTACCAAATTTTAGATTTTAAATTGTGATAGCGTTGTAGGCAAACGCAACTGCAAAATGCTGCAGCTGCAGCCACTGTTCACACGTAACCACAACTTGACCGCATTTTAACGCTGCGGTATGGCGTGCTTGTAGTGCGTGTGAAACGACCCTAAGACAGCTATAGATTCAGTATTAACTGAAAATTCCCAGTCTCCACGCCTTAAAAACTATGTTTCGTGGATAATAATTAAATTTTGGAATATTCGCTGTATGCACGCGAAACGAAATTTGCCTGACGGCCACCTAATTGGCATTTTTGTTATTAAATTCACCGGATGTTTGTCGGCATAAAATGGTAAAAGATTTTGTTGACATTTCCCAAAATGATTTCACAAATTGCGTGGCTTTTTTGTCGTTAAAATTGCGCCGTAATAAGAACAACGTATTAAAATATAACGTTTTCTAATCTGTTACTAGGGTTCCGTAACTTTAAAGGAACAATGAATCCTTAATTCTATAATAGACCACTTCGTTGTACATCAGTCTGATGATGATGACATTCAAGTTACATTTTTGCATCGCAAATAGTAAAATAATTTCCAATTACAAACTTATTTTTTGCAGTTCTTGTGGTAGCACAGTTCACGTGTTGATGTATGGAAACAACGGCAAAGTTAAGTTTGACTCTCAATCCGTTATAGTTGATTGTTTTTTTTTTGATAACGACTAACGTTATACAGGTGGCCGGATATTAACCGACAATATTTTAACCAGTAAAGTTGTCTGGAATACGCGTCTGAATATCCATGTAAAGTTAATTCCCGGACAAAGAAGAACTTGTTAATGTTGCTATTATTATGTCTTAACTTAAAACTTAAAAATGTGCTGAAAGTTGTAACGAAGCGTGGAATATCACTGTATAGGATAGAAAAATTGTTTTTCGCGTTGTCGTCATTGGGTTGATTTCGTTCGGGTCGCCGATGTGGGGAAAGACTCTAATAGAGAGATCTCTCTCCAGGCAGATGTTATGCCTGGGGACCGAAGTCCGAAGAGAGGAAGTTGGAATTTGTATTTATGCAACCGATCGTCGAAACTCCGTAAGTGGGATGTAGGATTGTTACCGATATGGTATTGACGATCGTAGCAAGTAGTTCGGCCATTCGACGGTAGGTGGCGCTATGGCGCTTCACCAGGTAAATATCGGCCGTTCGACGATAGGTGGCGGCGGTGGCGCTAGGGCGCTACAGAGGTTAAGAGTAGAGGCCTTTGCCCAGCAGTGGGATACATCAACAGGCTAACAAAAAAAAAATATTGCCCAGTCTTTTGTACTTCGGCTCTTAGTCAACCACGTAGCAAAGCAATGTCGAACGATTGTAGGTGCGTACGAGCTGGCTAACGGGATTTGCGTACGGGACGTAGGTAGGTAAAACACAGGGTGCAATGAGCTGAAGAGCGACGAAACATTGGTCTCCCACAAGGTCAATAAGGAAAATATCTATAAATATTTTACAATACACAATACACTGGTTAGAATATTTCCGGGGAGTTTCCGGCCACCCTGTATAGAGAAAGGTAAGAAACTTTGCGCGAGTCCGACTCGCACTTGGCTGTTTTTTCCACCTTGTACCAGTTAAGATGTGCATTTCCGAAATACTAAACTACGGTAGACAGTTCCCGTGTGGTGCCGGGTTAGAATAGCACCTCCTCCTTTCTTCCCGTGGGTGTCGTAAGAGTGGACTCTGGGAAAGGGTTAGTGTATTGTGGGCGATGGGCTAGCAACCTGTCACTGCAATATCACGGAATGGATTTTTGAATTTTGAATTCATGTGCTCTGCCTACCCCTCTTGGGAATACAGGCGTGAGAATATGTATGTATGTGTGTTAGTGATGCAACGGAACTCGCATAACGGAGGCAGAAACGGAAACAGATGACAAAAGTAAATCTTAACGGAAGCGGAAGCGGAAACAGAGGTGGAAACGGAAGCGTTAATCCTATGTAGAAAAAGCACAATTTTGTAATTTTATTTTTTTTTACTAAATTTGTAGCAGTAAAATAGAAATTAGTAGTCAAAATTAAATAGCGGCAAGTTATATTTAATGAAGTGTAACATTTGTCCTCCGCCACCGCCCCGCCCGCGCCGCGCTGTCGTCGCATCGGCTGCACCGCACCTCACCGCTCTCTCCCCACTTCTGTTTAGAGTTCAGTTATAAAGTTTGCGGAACCAGAAACAGAAGCGGAAGTGAAAAAACATGCGGAACTTCTGCAGAAGCGGAAGCGGAAACAGAGTTCTGTTGCAACACTAATGTGTGTGGTGGACAGTAGATCTGTATTTTACCTACTGTAAAGTACCTACCTACTTCTACTTTAGACAAGTGATTTTCCTTATTCCTTTGTAAACCATTTCGCCGCACTTCCATTTAATGTTTGCTCACTCGGGCAAACTCTACTTTACACTTAATTAAATGCAAATAGACCACGTTTTAAATTGAAACACTCTGTATCACTGAAAATAGATTCAGTTCTGTGATGTTATTCTCTAACGTCATATATTAGTAAGCCATTGTACCTAGGTACTCGTAATTCTTCTCAGTTTCTTCCGTGAATGTCATAGGAGGTGACTAGGGAAATAGGTTTAGGTTAGGTTAGGTGTGTTTTAAGCGAGATGCTAGCAATTTTTCATTACTGCATGTACTACTTTCATACATAAATACTTACATACATCACGTCTGTATTCGAAAATGGGATAGGTAGAGCACACGAATCGCCACTTAGACAAAACCATGACTATTTCACGTTTCGCGGGGCCACTTCTAGGATATTTTTTTGGGTTTTAACTTGACAGGTACAATATTTAATAGGTCGTAATTGCAAGCCTGTCGCTTGAAATGTACCTTAACCTACGAGTATTTCTTTAATCGGCTCTTACGACATCTATGGAAGAAATGGAGGTGTTATTCTGAACCCGACACCACGCGAATCTTCACAACGGTATCATTAATCTGTGTTTAAAAGTGAGAGAGTCATGGTTTTAACTATCTAATTTTTCTATTATAATCTGCCTACCCTATTCAAGAATACTGGCGTTGTATACCATCTATGTAATATGTATGTACTCGTAATGCCTTCTCAGTGAAACAGCGTAGTTCGTCGAATTAAATTCCGTGGTTTGAACAGTTTTATCTT
>BHDV01010689.1:70925-88647 GCA_005406045.1 Adoxophyes honmai
CAGTTGTAAATAGATACTTTTTACATTGTAATAGATTCATAATGGTCCTTTAGTTGAATGAAATGGATTTTATCGCAAAGGCGAAGGAATTTAAAATCAGAAAATTTAGAAAAAATGCTAATTGTATGTTACGAAAATTACATAAAATACTGAATAAACATAAACACTTGGTTTTAATGTTGTTTACAACAATAATTAATATGTACTTCTGCATATCATAACGGTGGTCCAGTACATCGTGTTGTTTTTATCGACATCGACCAATGTGTGTGTCCTCGCACTATTAAGCTGTCAACGCATTTTTGCTCCCGCTGGCCGGGGTATGGTTAAAACTCAAATCTTAAAAAAATGAATTATACCTAGTTAATGTGGACATAAGGAATTTTAATGTCAGACCTTTTCCGACTTTAGGTTGGTCACAGTACTAAACTAGTACCACTAATCTTATGCAGTCAAAATCACAGACATTCGTTAGTGTACCATAATTGCCACATCACTAGCATATTTTGACCCGTACAAATTTTCAGGCAGTTGTTTCGCCTAGTTCGCAAGTTTTCAACGTTTTGAATAAAATAATAATTATCTACACAAATTCTGGGTTGCCAGAGTTGTGGGTACAGGGTGGGCAAGGGTTGCGGTATGGATCGGTATGTTAAGATACAGGGTGACCCAGAAAATAATAAAAAAATACGGGGATTTTTTTCTTGCAATTTTTTTTGCTGATGACTTTTAAGAGTTGTAAGCTTTTTAGTTCCGATATTTATTAAGCGACAGGCTAGCTTCCTGTCACTATTGTAGTTTACTTTGAAACCTGTAATTAGAAATCACGCCTGTACTCTCAAATGGGGTCTCAATGGGCTCTCAAAGTAGCGCTACAACATTTAGGAACATTGGTATGTAGAGGAGTTTTTATACTTTCTCCATTTTAAAATATAAAACTACCATGAGACTCATTAATAGTGAAATAAAACGAATCTCTCACATTTTTAAATAGAGATTACCTCGACACAACGATCTGTATTTAAAGCTAAAATTTATGGTTGAAGCTAGTGTTCCATAGGACTCGAGCCTTTTTAGCCCAAATTTTAAAGCTCCAGAGGGCTTTTTAGAGCTGGCTTAATGGAATGGGTTTCAAAGAGCTAGTGATTTTAATAAAGCTGTAGTCTCAAAATGGCCATAGCCTTTTTTTTTAGGCTGTAGTCTTAAAAAAGACTAAAGCCCTTTTTAAGGGTTTTAGCTTTTTTTAAGGCTTAAGCCTTTTCGTAATAGTGTAAACAACGCTTCGTAGTCCCCTGATTTCTTCTCCAACACTTAACCGATTAAATATATTTTTTCATTAAACGTTTTAAAATGTCATAGCTGTGTTTCTATGTTCTTGTATTTTAAAAATATCAATTAAATATTTTTAAGCCTCGGAGCCTAAAGAAGCTTGAAGGCCAAAATATTTAAAGTCTCAATATTTTGACAAGGACTTTAAAGTCTAATAATTTTTAGCCTTTTATTAGGGTTACGAGCTCCGAGAGTCAAGGCTGCCGAATATAGTAAGGCTTGGGGCTAAAGAGCTTTTTAGGCTTTCAGCTCTCTAGGCGTTAAAATTCGAAGCCAACCTTAAAGAAAAGAGCTAAAAGGCTCGAGTCCTATGGAACACTAGTTGAAGCGGCTACTAATCGTGAAATAGTCATGGTTTTGTCTATGTCACGTTTCGTGTGCTCTGCCTATCCCATTTGTGAATACAAGGGTCATTGTACGATAGTGTGTATTCTTCTACTGTTATCCAAAATGCACAAATACTCAGATAAATTCCAGCCATATCCATCCCCGCGAATCCCGCCTTTTAATTCCTGGCGGCCATTATACGAAACTTGTAACAGTCCCGGTTGAGATGTTAATCTCACGGGCACCTAATTAATGGCAGCCTGCTGGATTAAATGGATCGCGGTGATAAAGGTTTCGCGGTTTTGATTTTATTTGTGGCAAAACTTTTATGGTAGCCAAGTGGTTAGAATACCACACTGGTCCCGCATGGCATATGCAATATATGCATGCAACATGCGGACCAATCACTAGCGCGGGCGATGATAGGTCGCTTGATGATTTGATTGGCCAGCTCCATGTTCTACGCATGGGTCGCAAAATATAACTATAAAAGTTCTCTTAGAAGCCTATCTGCAGAAGTAAAAGTTTAAAGAATATCTAAATCGGCCACGCATGGCACGCGAAGTGACCAATCACTAGTGCGGCCGGTGATTGGTCGTGCGGTGATTGAGATTGATCAGCTTCTATGCTACGCATGGTCCGCCAAATATAACTATAACAGTGCTCTTAGAAGCCTACGTGACAAAAAAAAGTTTTATCAAAATCTGTCTGCGGTCTAAAAGCTGTGAAAAATAATCTTTATGCACATTTCAAGCCAATTGAACGAATGATGTACCAAAATTTCGTTGCGCGAATAGGACTCATTTTGTTACACCAAAGTATTTTACCGAGGCGCTTGGAATAACGATCGCTTGCCTTTGTCATGCCTATGTATTCCTAGTACATTCTACAACAGCCATACTAATCTTACATGTACATACATATACATAATATTCCCAATAGGGGTAGGCAGAGCGCACAAAACGCCACATAGACAAATCGATGACTATTTCACGTTTCGTGGCCACTTGTAACATATATTTTTTGGTTTTAAGGTGGCCGGTACAATAGTGACAGTTTGCTAGCTTGTCGCCTAAAATTTACCTTAATCCTTAGTCGCCTCTTACGACATCCACGGAAGAAATGGAGAGGTGTTATTCTAAACCCGAAACGGGCATACTGATCTTCATGTAAAATAACTAGCAGATCTTCAAAGTTTGGAAGGAAAATCGACTCGGCGTTAATAACAGAGCCAGGAAATTTACAGCAATCGATTTTTGTCCAATCGATGGGGCGTTGTAGGTGTCGTCTCCTAATTGTCAATTTCCGGTAGGGGAGTCGGTTTCGACTTTAATTCGGCTATGATTGGGTCGTTTTGTGAAGTTTTATGTAGAATAAGCCAGAAGTTATTTGGTAAATAGCTGATAAATAAAATTTCATGTTAATATTGTAACTGTGAAAGTATTGTCTAGGATGTTTTTAAACAGTAAAAAAAGCTTCAGCAAAAAAGTATTGGGGAAAAAAGTGAATAAAAAATTTACGACTAAGCAAAAACACTAAGTCTATTTTTTACTCTCAGACGTTAAAATTGTATACCTGGTATTGTCTGTCTTTTGAAATTCTAAAATAGTACTGTACCTTGACTATCCAAAGGTAATGATAAATAAATGTTTGAAACGATATTTGTTTTTAAATAATTCCATAAAATAAAGTAATAATCGTCGAAATTAAAAAAAAAAAAAACACGATTACCAATAAAACAATTTAAAAAAATTATAAAAGTAAAAACCTACACACTACAATCCACTAATCCGTGCCGTACCTGGCTCAAAAGTTCCCATAACCCCAGCAGCATTGCCCCGCTGAATGGCTAAGGCAATCTTCTGCACCAGGTACGACCCGGAGCGCGGGTCCCAACCCCTGTTGCGCAACCTCCGGCCCAACTCGCCCACCAAAGATTTGGCCTCAGCCCCCCAGGGACCAGCCGTTTCGACCGCAAAAGGGACGAAGTATTATAATACGTAGTAAATTATTTCGTACAATATAACACTGACATACCACCTACGACCTTCAACATCTTAAAAGACTCTCGCTAGACGGTTGGCTCAAGGGTCTAACGCAAAAGGCACTACTTGATACTGCGCGCTTCGTCAGGAGGTGCCTCAGTCTGCAGCCCTCACCATTTGTAGTCTTGCCCCGCTGCTCACCAATATGGCTTTTTTATTTTATAAAAAAAAAAACTACTTTTTTACAAATATCGTAGAAATGTTACCAAAGATGTAAATAAATATACATGAACACCAAAAACAAAACGGCCAGCTACAATTAAAACCGGCGTATCACTAGAACTATAAAAGGTTTTTAATTAAAAACCGATCAAATGCAAACCGGGACGTTTTGTACTTAATTGAATCCATCGGTTTATTGATACGCGCGTCACGTTGACTTTTGGGAGGCGATCGACGCACGATGGTTACACAGAGGGTCTTTGCGATGAGATTAGAGCGATTTAATACCTAATCACACTGATATTTTTTTTGTTTCGGCTAATATAAATTAACTTTATTGCTAACTAGCTGTGCGCGCGACTCCGTCCGCGTGGAATAGCGACTAATTTCCCCCGTTTTTACCACTATTTCCCATATTTCTTCGCTCCTATTAGTCGCAGCGCGAAGTTATATAACCTAAAACCTTCCTCGATTAATGGTCTATCCAACACAAAAATATTTTTTCAAATCGAACCACTATTTCCTGAGATTAGCGCGTTCAAACAAACAAACAAACAAACTCTTCAGCTTTATAATATTAGTAAGTACAGATTCGTTTCTAGACTACAATATTATTAAGCCTTGGTTAGATGCTGTCCAGTATCATCTTTTGTTCTGTCTGGTTTTTTTGGTCTGTCCTCTTTTGACTTAGACCACAAACTTTACCAGGTCGGTGGCACAGCTCGTGCATTTTTTATAGCTTATTAATTCGCTACGCAGGTTAGGAATGAAACGTTTGCTCTTATTGTTTTCTTACGCGTCAGCCGTGTTTTTATAATGGTAATCCCCATTATATATAGTGTCTGAATAGGGATGATAATTGGTAGTAAAAAGTACGGATAACTCACAGTTTCAGTCCAGTCTAGTCTGTTACCTACCTTACCAAGACAAGTGTTTTTTGCAGCAGCCATTCCGGCTACTAAATGAGGGGCTACGGACTAGTCGGAAACAGTCATGTACCGTGTAGAAT
The DNA here is from genome assembly GCA_005406045.1 of Adoxophyes honmai. Lineage (NCBI taxonomy): Eukaryota > Metazoa > Arthropoda > Insecta > Lepidoptera > Tortricidae > Adoxophyes > Adoxophyes honmai. Next base: position 75,798 of record BHDV01010689.1, read on the forward strand.
GTCGTATTCAGTTTAAACATACCTACATCATATTTATTATGACACATTACTTGTTCTATCTATTTCTTAAAAATCTGGTAAAACAAAATGTTAAGATTTTTGGTGGAAGATCTAAGTCTTATAAGAGATTATTATGTCGTGAAGCCAGTAACGTAAGTGTCATATAAATACATTCAAGCCTGCGATTTTGTAATACTTTTTTGTTTTTTTTTTTAACTTACATCTACAAATCAGGAACAACTGAATATAACTACATCATCATCAGCCTATATACGTCCCACTGCAGGGCACAGGCCTCCTCTTAGTATGAGAGGGCTTGGGCTATAGTTCCCACGCGGCCCCAGTGCGGATTGGGAACTTCACACACAACGTTGAACTACTTCGTCGCTGTGTTGTAGGTTCCCTCACGATGTTTTCATTTACCGAATAGCTCGTGATAAATATCAAATTCGATATCGCACATAAATTCCGAAAAATTCAGAGGTGCGAGCCTGGGATTTGAACCCACAACCTCTGCTTGAGAGGCCACAGGTCGAACCGCTGTGATACCACGGCTACAACTGCGCGGATATAACTACGAAAACAATAGTAACACATAATATATCATTGTATAACACAATACCCATAAAACCATTATAACACCACATAAGCAATCCAATTTCATTACATCACAACCAAGCTTTGTAATTTCCCTCATCCATCTACAGTAAAATTAAGCCGTGCATCAAGCCAAAATTATAGTGATTGTTAGCCAAATGTGTTTCTAAAACCCGGCACACGGCATTCAGCCGTTGTATCCGACTCATTATCAGTGCAATTAGAAATCCGGACGTCCCGGAATGGGTAGCAAATGGGGTAGGGTTCTCGCTACGGGATGTAGCTGTAGTTTGTATATGCATAGTTTATCTCATAAGGAAAGGATTTGGTGTTTAAAGCCAGGCCATAACACACGGGTAGGTACTGAAGTCAATCTCACGCACAAACACTATTTATAAATAAATAAATAAATATCATTGGAGAATTTTATCTGCTCCGACTGGGGTTCGAACCCGGAACCTCAAGCTTCACAGTCATGTTCTCTAACCTCGGGGCTACTCGGCCTTCCGGTTATAAACATAAACTTGTGTAAAACGCGAAATAAATTTGTAACACAAAACTAAATTTACTTACTTAACCATACGACAAATATATTTTAAATTGATGTAACATAAATGAGGGAGAAAGCATCTTTTGAAGAACAATTACGTTTTCGTGTGCCTCTAAATATATTTAGATACACGTGGAAACAGAAATTGTTTACGTTTGTGAATAATGATATAGCGCTGTATGTTTACTGTGGTTTTGACGTACTATTTGTAGGGAAAATCTTGGCTATATTAATTAAGCTATCTTACATACGTTAACTGCGTCTCTGTGCGGTGTTCGGTTTAGAATTTACCTCTCCATTTCTTCCATGGATGTCATGAGAGACGACTGACTAAATAGGTTTATGTATGCTTTAGACGACAAACTTGCAGCCTATCACTATTATTATCATCAAACCGAATTTTGAACTTAAAATTGTGCTAAAGTGATTAAAAAATCCTGAAATGGTCTTTGCCTGTTCAATGTAACGTTTCGTGTGCTCTTTCTACCCCATTTTAGCATAAAGGCGTGATTTTTTCAAGTTTAAATTTGTAATAATATTATTCACCTCTTTATGATTTCTGATTCTCGTACAATCTTACTACAGGGATCATTCTCAACCACGCTGTGAATCGTCTTCGAGATCAAAGCCTAGCAATCGACATTTGAAATAAGCTCAGTCGTTCTCAGTTTAGTGCGGTTAGGCTGACCTAGATCTATCTGAAAGGGAGTGTAAGTTTATTACGTAACTATCAGGGGCAGAAGAGCCTAATAACAAATCTTGAAGCGATGTTACTCGAAGATTGAAGTCTGTAACATAGATAGCTACGTACATACGTCACTCCTGTATTCCCAAATGGCGTACGTCTCTACGAAACGTTACCTAGTTAAAATCTAGACTTTTTCGCACTTCTAGCGTATTTTTAGACACATACTATCATGCCTGTATTTCCTGGGGGAGGCAGAGCACACAAAACGCCACGTAGACAGAACCACGACTATACCACGTTTCACGGCCACTCGTAGCATAGTTTTTTGTTTTCAAGCTGGTAGGTACATTCATGACAGGTTGCTAGCCTGTCGGCTAAAATATACCATAATATATTTCCTTAATCGCCTCTTACGACATCCACGGAAGAAATGGAGAGGCGTTATTCTAAATCCAACATCACACGAAAAATATTTTTAGATTTTTATTTAATACTTAGTTACAATAGTGACAGGAAGCTATTCTACATAATCGCCTAAAGAATACCTAAACCTTTAGTAGTCTCTTACGATGTCCCCACAAAACGAATTTTTGGTTAATCATTCGTTTAATTAGCTTCAAACGTTCGGCATGGGTTTCGACTGTCATGAGGCAACACGATACCATTTGTTTCACTTTTAAAGCGAGATTGCTTTTGGCCTGTCAAATCCAAAGCGATTGTGATTCGGAGCGCGAGCGTTAGCCCTCCAGGACGTGTTGTAATGTAATCAAGCTATTGACGCGTCATTACAATTGTCGGCGACATCCTATTAAAGGCCATACCACACTGTTGCTGTTGTCGCATGCGGCACGGACTGACCAATCATTGAGCTACCAGTCATCAATCTCTGCACAGGCCAAAGAACTCCATTCTTTAAGTACACTCGACTTCGTGAAAATTATTGGACAGAGGACGGGCACTCACCACGCGGCTCGTATGTCGTTTGCGTCATTTTTAGGGTTCCGTACCCAAAGGGTAAAAACGGGACCCTATTACTGAGACTTCGCTGTCTGTCCGTTTGTCTGTCTGTCTATCACCAGGCTGTATCTCACGAACCGTGAGAGCTAGAGAGTTGAAATTTTCACAGATGATATTGTATTTCTGTTGCCGCTATAGCAACAAATACTAAAATTAAAATAATTATAATAATTAAGGGGGGTCCCATACAAAAAACGTGTTTTTTTTTGCTATTTTGGATCTATTTAAATAACTGTAACAGGTAAATACTTTTGAAATGCTCACAGAATATTTAATTAAATATTTACTTTAAAAGGAAATAATTAAAATAAAATAAAATTAGTATTTAAGGGGGGCTCCCATACAAAAATTCTGATTTTTTGCAGTTTTTGGTACGGAACCCTTCGTGCGCGAGTCCGACTCGCACTTGGCCGGTTTATTTTTGTGATTGTAAGCACGTGCAACGGTTTTGACACGGCTTCATAATCGATGCAAAATAAAAACATACTGCTTTGTTAACTAGTTTTTTATGAAAGAGAAAAGGCAAGTGGCAAATTTGGTTTTAAGTCACGGCGTCCAACGGAATAGAATCGCATTGGTCACGCAATAAGTTTCAAGTTTCCGTGTAGCTGGATAACGTTAGACAGAGACAGCAATTTTTTATACCTTAACATTACATTTCTTCTAGAGTGGATCTTCTGTAAATAGTATTGTTACGTTTTAAATGTCGCATGCGGCATCGATAGCAGTGTGGCATAGCCCTAACCTTGCCTCGGCATATGTTTATGTGAGTAAGTAATACGACGGCAAACAACTTCAGTGCCATTAGTCGTAATTCGGATCCACTCAGGAACAAACAGTTTTAAATGTTAAGCAAGCTCGTGTTTTGTTTTTCAAACACGACTAAGTGTGCTAGTGATAGTAAAGGGCTTTTGAAATCGTGGACATTTTTAAATTTTCAAAATTACTTAAAAAAAATTTTTTTTCATAAAAAAACTTCCTTTTTCTATGCAACGATTTTGTGTGCTCTACTTACCCCATTTGGGCACACAAGATTTATACCTACCTAAAATAAACATAAGAATCAAATTGCGTTGCATTCAGATTAAAAAAAATATTTCTTGAATCGAGCACACAAAATAAAGAAATTGTTTAGAAGCTCTGTTAAGTAATTAAGATAAATATTTTCTTAATTGCACATGTGTAGGGGCTGTGGCTTTGATAAACAGTAAAAAGTTTATCAAAATAATTAAAAGCATCTTAATAAACTGACTGATAAAGCATTTCCTGACGCGTTATCAAACGTTTGATAATCTAATTTAAAATGCATAATTCTAACTTCTCGTCTTTAAATTAAAATATCTCCTATCGCTACTACATTTATAAGTAAATCAGGTGCAACGGTCACGCTATAAAATTAAATTTAAATTTTTAATTATAAAAATTGTTTTTGAATTCAAATTTATCGTTGGGAGTTCAGGAATTTAATCATACTTTGCTTCTAGTAGCGATATTACGTATAATTAAATTACTTAACTAATTAAGGTGGAAAAGATAAATCTTTCAATTCATATTCAGATGGAGCCGTAAAGTGTTTTACGGCTTTCGTGTTGGCGAAAATTCGCACTTACCTTAAATTGGTGACTGACAATCATTATAATGGAAGTTACCAGGAATCCTTCTTAAATTTAGAATACGTAGCGACGTTATGAATTTTAAACTTAATGTATTAAAATCAAGAAGAACATTACATCCTATAATTCCCTGCGAGGTAAGCAGTAACAAGCGAGTGCCATTCGCTTCTATCTGACTTAGGTTAGGTACTTCTCTCACTTCATTCTCATTGGTCTCATCATACATGCTCGACCGTTTTAAGCACTTCTGATTGGCTTGGCCTTGCTTCAGAAAATGAGCACTAATAAATAGACATGGTTTATGTAAATTGCGAAAAATATTGTAAACCGCAGTAAGTTGTCACTTAATAGAACTGAAGTTATCATATATTATTAAAATTTAACAGAGTGTATTCTTTGACACATTTTCTATGTTTCATTCAAAAAGGTTTTACAAACTCAATAAAAGGAATTAATGGCATTTTTTTATATTGTAAATTGACTCATTATAATAGGCCATTTTAACCCTTCTGCTTTACTCATATCTTCGTAACACGTCGTCGTAAGTATTGTATATGTAAATAATGCTACGAAACTTCAGTTTTCGTGTCTTCTACCAAGGCCCGCAACATACACCCTAAATACCGGACATATCCGTAGGATCTTCACATAAGCGGAATCGCACTAGATATAACCGTGATATAGGGGCCGGTCTGATACGTTGGCCCTACAGATTTATACCGAAATAGATGACTCAAGTGTATGTACTTCGCGTGCCAAAATGGAGCCAAAAGGGAGAGCAATGCTCCTCCTTTGACGCGATTTAATTTAGTTTTATACCAGTTAGATTAAGTTTAACTGTCTAGAGACAGGACAACTTAAGTAAGGTGGCGTCATCATTGAATGGGTTTCACTCGGGCTGTCAATTCCCATCACAAAAGCGCCATGACGTTACAGTAGGTAGAGAAAAAGTGGCACGCTTGGTTTTCATACGAGTGCAGGAACTCGCGGTATCTATTTCGATGTAAGTCTGTGGGTCGGCCTGATACGTTGGGCCATTTGGCCGATTTATGCGTCCAAAGCGTGTCGGGCTAAAGGACTTAGCGATAGCTCAGATGCGAATACATTTGTAAGGAAAAAACGGTTGTGTCACAAGTAGTAGTACCTACTACGTATAGAAGGTTCCGTCCGAAAAAGCCGTGATAGCCCAGCGGTTCGAACTGTGGCCTCTCAAGCAGAGGGTCGTGGGTTCAAACCCTGGGCTCGCACCTCTGAATTTTTCGGAATTTATATGCGATATCATATTTGATATTTATCACGAGCTATTCGGTGAAGGAAAACCTCGTGAGAAACCTACACACAGCGACGAAGTAATTCAACGTTGTGTGTGAAGTTCCCAATCCGCACTGGGCCCGCGTGGGAACTATCGCCCAAGCCCGCTCATACTGAGAGGAGGCCTGTGCCCTACAGTGGGACGTATATAGGCTGATGATGATGATAAAAGGTTCACTCCTGAAGAAATGCTGCCGCTTGCTGCCGATTGTTGTAGACTTTTTAGTGTGGAGTAGTAGACTAGTGTGGACCTGCCATGAAAATGTGGGATATCTAGACGTATATGTATAAACAGCACGCTTGCACTCTATAGACAAGACCATGTCTATTTCACGTGTCGTAGCCACTTTCATCATGATTTTCAGTCTATATACATGACGCCTGTATCCCCTAATGGTTACCCAGAGCACTCGAAACGCGACATAGAAAAAAAAACAATTACGAGGCCACTTCTAGTATATTTTTTAGGTTGTCGCCTAAACTACGCCTTTACTTTTTTCCTTAGTAGCCTCCACACCCACGGAAAAAATGGAGAGGTGTTATTTTAAATCCGACACCACACGGAAGTGGCCACGAAACGAGATATAGTATTGCTGATAACTACTTAGTAATTATCGTGCTCTGCCTATCGAATTTGGGAACACAGGCGTGTAGTGTGTTTTTTATCATTAAAATGGGTCAACGTTCCAAGAACATTACCGAGACAAAAACGGCACAAAACTTAATCGAAATCGTGAACCAAAGTTACTTGAACTCTTACCCATAGAATTGCTAGACCAAGTTCTAGAAACGTTGTATGTAGGAAACGAGCTGAAACCACAAAACTTACGACCTGAGAAACTTAACGAAACCATAACTAAACGCAGAACTTAGCTTGGTCGAGTTGGTCAGCGTAATCAACAATTGCTTTAATGGACGAGTAAAATAGTCATGAAACTAAGTATGTTACACATTACTCTTAAAATCCCGTGTGATGTCGGGTCTAGAATAGCACCTCTCCATTTCTTCCGTGGATGTCGTAAGAGGCGACTAAGGAAATAGGTTATGGTGTTCTTTAGGCGACAGGCTAGCGAACTGTCAAAATGATGCTAGAAGTGGCTGCGAAGCGTGAAATAGTCACAATCATGGTCATGTCTATTTCACGTTTCGTGTGCTCTGCCTACCCCACTTAGGAATTTAGGCGTGATTGTAATTACGTATGTATGTGCTCACGGGCGTAGCCAGGATTTAGTTTCGGGGGGGGTTTGACGAAAAAAAAAATCGGCCAAGTGCGAGTCGGACACAAAAAAATCACGATTGTTGTTTGGGAGCCTGAACTTTTCGGGGGGGGTTTGAACCCCCAAACCCCCCCCCCCTCTGGCTACGCCCATGTATGTGCTTGTAAAATACTAAGTTTCTAAACCGCATTGAGGCTGGTTATAGTCACGCCGCTAGACGCGTTCAACAAGGGCGCCGGGCGAATAGCACGCGTTCAACGAACAGCGCTGTTCAAAGACTTTGAAACGCAACTACTAACCCCATACATCTCTGGAAGTTATCTATTCCAAGCCCTCTCATGGTGAGAGGAGGCCAAGTGACCCAACAGTCAAGTGGGACTCATGTAGTTGTGATAAAGGTACTCGTAAAACGCAGGAACCTTTGCTGTGACAAATACACCGTGCCTCGGTACCGCCTTCAGAACTGGTCATGATGGTGTGAAAATCTGTGTCTAACGCGTTGCCCCTTAGATCAGTGATACATTATCATTTATGAGGGAATTAAAGAAATAGTTTGGGGTATATTTTAAGCGACAAGCTAACAACCTGTCATCTGCGTACTTAAAACCTAAAAAAAAATTGTCGAAAGTGGCCACAAATCGTAATATAGTCATGGTTTTGTTTATGTCACTTTTCGTGTGCTCTGCTTACCCGATTTAGGAACGCAGGCGTGATTGTACTCGTATTGTGTGGACGACACGACTTCAGCGACATTTATCGTTGATGAGACTTCTCAATGAAAAATATTCATAAAAACTGTACATTAAAAAAATACATTAAATGTGAAAAAAGACCTGAAGTATATTGTGTTATCATTATTAAGAATTAAAGTATTTTAAAAACTATGAACATTTCAAAGCAAAACATCGAGAAACCTCTTTGTCCGAAGCTAAAAACCTGCCACCATTTCTTATTCATTTTAATAGAACTCCGAGGCGATCCAACTTTTATTTTCCATGTTGAAAACGACTATTGTTTTGAAAAGAAACGTTTCACAAAGAAATTGGAATAACGTAGTTTTGCTTTAATTGCAAAATGAAGGAACGGCAGAAAGTATCCATTGGACGATGAAGTGGCATTGATGCGAGTAGAAGCAAGTAACTACTTATTACTTGCAAATATTCCAGTGGTGTCCTTTTAATGTCAGTGAGTATGTCTGAGTTTTTCGGGATATGTGCTGTGAGCGAAATTTACATTATTAAGGTTCCGTTCCTGAATGGTAAAAACGGTACTATAAGTTCTTATAAGTAAGTACTTACTATTGAAAATTCGCCTGCCTGTCACCAGGCTGTATCTCAAGATTTCCAATAACCAGACAGTTGAAATTTTCACAAATTGTATTCCTATCGCCGCTATAACAATAATTATGACTTTCAAATACATATATATTTTTTTCATATTTTTGCTTGATTTCAATAGATGGTAACAGGTAGGCACCTAGTACCTTGTCACTCGTACGGAATCCTTCATGCGCGTCCGACTTAAACTTAGCCGGGTTTTTATGGTGATGATGATGATGATTGTTCACAGCAGGTTGCACACTTCTTCCTTTTTTTACCTCTTTGATGCCCACAATTATAATTACCTCCAAATATCTAGCAATACCTGATAGTATTTATTTAGACAAGACAGTTAAATTCTTTGCGTTCATTTTACTGATTTACTTCCACAATTTCACTCATATCTCCTCCGTACACCATTCCAAATTCATGCCTACTTGCTATCCAGTTAAAATAGCTACAATTTGTAAAAGGCCCAGGTCAAGGCCAAATCCAATGAAATAATCAACCCGAAAACTCTAAAGCACAAAAAATAAATAAAATAAAAATAAAAGAAACTAGCCCTAAAAAGGATCCGGGCTAATGGTCGGTCCATTTACTGGGTTTATCCGGACAGTGTCGGGCCACGGTAAATCATCCTGTATAACCCGGACGAAACAGCCTACCCACTTTGTTTCAAGGCTGTCCGGGAAATGTGTTTCCTGGTCGAAACGGTCAACGGAGTTAGGCTTTACCTGTCACTGTCTAACTAGAGATGACCGAAAAAGACAGATAGATTATCTCGCTAAACCCATTGATTTTTTGCCTGTGGCATCGAAGAAATGCGATAATTCTTACACTGAGTCGAATTCGAAATTCTAATTTCTAAACTTTATTCGTGTAAATACTATAGGCACCTAAGAGGACTTTTACAAGTCATTTTCGAGTCTACCAGCGTTTCGGAAAGACCATCATTGCACGCAGAAAAAATCATCTTATATTCAACGGGCACTCATCCCAGGTTCTTTGGATGAGAACAAAATAGAAAACCCTACAACTAATATACACAAGTTACCGATGCATGATATAAATGCCAAATATGTAACCTCCGCCACGCTCTCTTCCTGAAGAGAGTGTACAGAATGTTTCATATTCCCTTTCAATTATCTTGTTTTTGCCAGCTCAAAGGAAAATGATTAAAGGCCAGGTTTGTCACAAACGTCCAGACTGACGACTGGCAACAGGACACGTATCCCCCCCATTCGCACTCGAGTAAACTTCCCAAAGCAATAGCACCAAGCATTAAATTACCCAATTTGGGTCTAGACGTTTGGTGCAAATTATCCAATGATACATACATAACGTCACGCCTCTTTCTCACAGGGGTAGACAGAGACTACTTTGTTCCACTCGCTACGATCTTGACATACCTCTTTTGCTTCATCCACATTCATTAATCTCTTCATATTATTATGCTCGTCGGTTTCGGGTACTTTTGACCTGACCTGTTTCTAAAACCTCTGCGATTCCCCGTATAAATTTATTTAGTAAGATGATACTCGAACTATTATTATCTTCCTTTTCAATTATCTTGTTTTTGCCAGTTCAAAGCGCAATGATTAAAGGCCAGGTTTGTCACAAACGTCCAAACTGACGACTGGCAACAGGATACGTATCCCCATTCGCACTCGAGTAAACTTCCCAAAGCAATAGCACAAGCATTAAATTACCTAATTTGGGACAAGACGATTGGTGCAAATTATCCAATGATACATACATAACGTCACGCTTCTTTCCCACAGGGGTAGACAGAGACTACTTTGTTCCACTCGCTACGATCTTGACATACCTCTTTTGCTTCATCCACATTCATTAATCTCTTCATAATATTATGCTCGTCGGTTTCGGGTACTTTTGACCTGACCTGTTCTTAAAACCTCTGCGATTCCCCGTATAAATTTATTTGGTAAAATGATACTCGAACTATTATTATCTTCCTTTTCAATTATCTTGTTTTTGCCAGTTCAAAGGACAATGATTAAAGGCCAGGTTTGTCACAAACGTCCAGACTGACGACTGGCAACAGGATACGTATCCTCGCACTCCAGTTAACTTCCTAAAGCAAGCAATCAGAACAGTTCTGCTCAGAGTCAATCTGTTCGACGCCGGTCGATTGCAGCAAGTTAGCATAATTGGAGAGGCGATTCGGCGAAGTTTCTGGCAGTTGAAAATTTGTGATTAACTTTATTATTAAGAGGAGACGAGTCATTTGGAGTGTGGGATTTTTGTGGGACGCTGCGTGGATTTACGCTTAGATTAAATGCTTAAATGTTTTTTGATCCATTGTGTTGAAATAATTCGACCAGTTTGTTCTTTAACACCATTCAAAAGTGATAAAATAAATACTTGTTTACTAGGTATACGTGTGAAATAACATCTTTTAATTTTTACATGGATGTCGTATAAAACTACTAAGGTATATTTACAAGGTATCTTTTAGGCGAAAGACTTGCAATACGTCAGTATTGTAGCTCTTTCATCTAACTTAAAACTTGAAACATATTCTACAGGTAGATATTAAACTTGAAGTAGAGGTTTAGTTTCTGTATCTTTTTGTCGTTTTAGTTTTGAGAATACAGGCATGCTATGCTGCAAGCATTATAACCTTCATGTGTTCAATAATGTTATATCGCGAAGTGAAGGATTTCCATTTATTTTTCTAAACTGCTCCGTGTTTTATTTTATTTTCCCAAGAAACAACACTGATAAGGCTCTCCATCTCGTAAACCGTACCGCTAGGTTTTTTCGTCCGTCCGTCGCCTTCAATTAGAAGTTCCAGTTCTTCCTCCGACCAATTCCTCTTCCCACCTAAAAAGACGTAACAGCTTCCCATTCCTTGTAGACATAAGCCCTTTTGCCACCAAGTCCGGACGAACGTGAGTTCGCTCGGAAAATATGAATATCGTAACACGATGCGAAGGCTTTTTCAATATCTAATTTGCAGTCTCTTGAGATTTTCATTATTTCGTCTGCAGACCTTTTTTGATGAGCTAGGTGTTCTAATTTGAATTGGGATTCACGGTTAACAATTTTATAATTCCCTTTGGACTAAAAGTGGACGTAGCCTAGTTTTATGACCTAAAAAACACTGAGAAACCATTTTGTTTTTTCATTTGTTTCAGAACTTCTCAGTTTTTCACTTAATAAGTTAATTGAAATCTTTTTAACTTTTTTATCTTTTTTCTCGGGATCGCCAGTAAATTAGTTTTGTTTTGATTTTCGGTAGGAATAGTAAAGTAACTTCAAGAGTGAATAAGACTTTTTTAGCGTTTGTGTGTTGTAGTGTCGGGCTCTGGATTATACCTCTTAATTTTTATTTTATTAGTTTCGTAAGATGCGATCATGAAAATAGGTTGAAGTATCCTTTAGGCGACAAGCTAGCAACTTGTCAAAATGAAATTAGTTATGTATAAGTTACATTTCTGTTCTCTGCCACCTCATGTCGGGAATACAAAACATGACATGTTGTCCTTTAAAAGTTACAGCCAATAAAAACTGTTTAATTTTAACCGCACAAAAAAAAACATCAGAATCTCTTTAAAATCCTACCGCCCATTCAATTTCCGAGCTCGAAAAAGCAACACAACTCATTGGCAACGTCAAAATGGCGCAACCAATTAACAAATAGCGGACCCCAGAATAAACAATCAGTCCTGAAATAGTCCCTTTAATCCCATTCATGAATCCCAATTATCCTGGCGCATTCACGGTCCGAGCCGAACTACAGAAATACTTTTGACATTCTAAACCTTCGTAATCAGAAGTCTTGTTCGAGTCCATTGGCCCTCGTGACCACAATTCGGACCTCTTTGTGCGTAATAACAGGACGTGCCCTCTAATTCAGGGAGTACACTTTGAAACACGATACGATACAAAAGGGACACCATCAAAATTCGGGGCCCGTCACAAGCCCAATTTATCATTTTCCGGAGAATTTTCACTCATAGAGACGTGTGTGTGGCCCGAGTGGCGAGTAAAAGCGGATGGAGAACACTGGAAATATAAATTACGTAGTAGAAAGACGCTTGTATTTTTCTGCAATGGGAATCGTAGGAGACGACTGAAGAAATAGTTTAAATTAAATGGGTGTAGTAATAGTATTACGGTTGTAACATTTTTACTAGTGTCAATATAAGCTACAATTGGGTACAAATTATAAAATCTCTCAAATTATAAAGTCTTTGTATAGTCATGCCGACACCGCACTATTTGAAAAATAAAAACTTTACGACACCTTGATACATAAAAAGGTTTCATGATGGGTTGGTGGTTTGTTACTTTTTCTGTAAAATTGTTTCATGTAATTAGTTTCTGTGCAATAAAGAGTTTCTGTGTAATACAATATAATACAATGCTACGAAGCTTAAGTGACATCACAAACCCCTCTTTGATGATACCTTTATCAATTTTTATTGCCACATTGGCAATCTAAACTGACTGAAAAGAGTTGTCATCCTGTAACATAAAAAAAAATCCAACCCTTTACCTTTTGATTGTCT
>BHDV01010700.1:33368-111030 GCA_005406045.1 Adoxophyes honmai
ATGAGAGTCAGACCAATCGACGCAGAAAAATTCGCTGATTCCAATGATATATATAACTCAATATCGCCCAAAATGTCGCTTGGTAATTTTTGCCTTTCAACCGTCGATATATATAACTCAATATCGCCCAAAATGTCGCTTGGTCATTTTTGCCTTTCAACCGTCGATATCGCATCTTAGTTTCAGTGATAAATATCGCCCCTAGACTCTTATTTCCTGCAATTTGGTCAGTTGGTAAAGTAGGTTCAAGAATTTGAAAAAAGTAGCGTTAAAGACATCTTTTGAGAAGACTACAACTGAATAATTAAAAAGACACCAGCTTTAAAGAATATCTGGTCGTCCCGTCACCTCTATGGAGAAAGACTCCAATAGGGAGATCTCTCTCCAGGCAGTATGCCTGAGGACCGACGTCCACAGAGTGGAAGTTGGAAATTGTATTTATGCAACAGATCGTCGAAACTTCGATATTGACAGTAGACGTTCTACTACTCGATAATAGATGGCGCTAGGTGTCCCTACACCTCCTTACTACCAAAAAATTAAAATTCAAAATAGCCATCTATCTAAGACGCTTGACATGCGAAGCGTTTAAAAGTAATTTGATCTCAATAAAAATCGGTGAATTGATTCTAACGTACCTATAGATAAAAATGATAATGTAATGTAGGCATGTGTACCTAATAGGTTTCACTGCGGTAATTGAACTTCAGTGAAACCAATCATAAATTATCTGGTCAAACGACCCGAATGTCGCTGTGAAGATGACTAATGAACAACATTTTCATAACAATGTAAGCGTCGAGGAGAACACGGCATGTAGTTGTGAAAATTTCATTCGTTTAGAAGCCTATACATACTTACATACACATAGTCACGCCTCTGTAGGGATACAAGGGTAGGCAGTGCAACTTAGTTCCACTTGTTACAACCCTGAAAAACCTCTTTTGCTTCATCCACATTCATTAGTCTCTTCATACATGCTCGTCGGTTACGTATACTCTTGACTTGGCATGTTTCTCAAACGTCTTTTTAGAAGCCCTTTACGCAAATAAAACAATGTTGGTATTGGATGGTTCCTAAGTGACAAATCTTTCGCAGTGGTGGCAATGGCTGGTCCACACAAACGACGTCAAGCAACTGTGGGCGGCGCAGCCAACCTACCTGATCTCGCAAGCGGTGTACGTGCTCGCTGGCGTCGTCACTTTGCTGCACGGTGAGAACTTCTTCGATACCTAAATCTACATCAATCCTTAGGGAAACTATCTAAAAAACTAATTTTCACTCAGGATAAATTGAGAAATTTTGCACGATATTGTGCACATAAGGTAAATGTACCAATGCTCGACACTGATCAAATACACGGCACTTCAACCTTATGTCATAGTTGGGAGTCGTCTACTGGGCGTTGAGGCGTCGTCGAGCATTGGTACGTTTATCTTACATATACCTATATATCATCACCCCTGAGTTCCCAAATGGAGTATGCAGAGCGCACGAAACGTGACATAGACGAAACAATGACTATTTCACGCCTCGCAGCCACGTCTAAAATAGCATAATTTTAGGTTTAAGAATAAGTTGATGGATGGGGTACCTATAATAGTGACAGGTTGCTAGCCTGTCACCTAAAACATATCTATATCTACTACCTAAACCTATTTCCTTAGCCGCCTCTTACGACATCCACGGAAGAAATGGAGAGGTGCTAATTGTACCCCGACACCACACAGGATATTGTGTGTGAATGGAATTTCTATGATCTTCAATCGTCACGTAACCACACTTAAAATTATTTGTATGCAAGTATACTACAATCACGCCTGTGTCCCCAAATGGGGTAGGCAGAGCACACAAAAAATAACATAGAAAAAACCATTGTTATGACTAATAACCAAAAATATCTGGGATTGAAAAGTTCCTGAAATAATTCAGAGCAATTATTGTAAAAAAATGCGTGAATTCAGCGGCTCGACAACATATAGACATCTAATCAAACGTGTCTAAATCTGTTTGTGATTGTTGAGTTGAACAATGTTTTGGGGAAGGTTAAGTACTTACCTATAGATATAAAATTGATAAGAAAGTAGGTAGGTCTTATGTTACGAAAAATCCATTCAAGTCATGCTTACAATTATTAGTTATGAACTTATGTATCTAGAGGTATGTACTAGGTATATCGAACACCTGGTTGATAAGTATATTTACGGACTGATTATGCCATTCAGTGAGTAAGTAAATCTTAATCTGATGCCTTTACCTATCTGATGTAATTAGGTATCTATTTGATTTTTTTTTTTGATCCCGGATGTATAAAATCAGCGGAAACCTTTACTAAGTAACTCAAACAACTATTATCTATTCTGTGCTCAAACTTAACCTTTCTTTTAGTAAGTACTTAGATACTTACCTACTTTCATTCGTCCCAACGAATAATTATTTATGCATTAGCATAATGCAAGTAGAATGGATGCCTAACATTTTGAAGTTGACTCATTGAGGATAGAACCTATAGAGTACTAATGTCATCTTGGGTGTTCGGAAAATATTCCGCAAAACAATTGAAGTGATCGCTGTGCTCTTATTGGCCGGTCCAAGATCGCGCGTAACGCTAGTGCCTTTTTCTCTACGGTTATTGGCTCTGTACAGTTTCTGTGACAGTGACGGTGACGTTTAGTATGTTGAAATCAACAAACTATTTGCGGACTGGGGTTGCGAACATTGTTTCTCTATAGGTTGTATCCTCTATGAGTTGACTGGACAATAGGCTAGATGACTAGAAAAAAATATTTAGTCCGTCAGATAGACTACGAAAAAATATTGTACCCATATTTTTTCTTTTAATTGACAGACGAAAAATGACGATAATACAGAGCCTAAAAGTTTCGCGTGACGTCACGTTCGAGTAAGATTTTTACTCAAACGTGACGTCACGAGCCCCCACTCAGGAAGTTTGATGATCTGTACCTTTGTCGATGTTTTATTATTTGATAAACTAAAAAATATGTGTCTCATTTTTTGCCATAATCTAACTTACGGACTAATTAGAATGATATATTTTTAACCCTGTCATCATCCCTATTATTTTTATTAATAGCTATAAAAAAATGTCGCTAGTAAAGAAACTAAATTATACACGAGTATTCTTATTTTGTTTGATCGACCCTAAGTAATTAAAATTTCTTCTCTTTTTTTTAAACTAACTAGCTATCCATGTAGGCAATCGAGACCAGAGTCATCTCTTCAAAAAAAAAAAAATGTACACCAATGTATTATCTAGATACAGATTAAAGGCTTTAATTAAAGCAAAAGTTAATTGATTCTTCTGTATTTCTGATTACCCTGAAATTGCTAAACGTGGCACTGGATTTTTGAATTCATGTGCTCTGCCTACACCTCTTGGAAATACAGGCGTGAGAATATGTATGTATGTATTTAATTTAAGAAAGATTGCCACACATTTTATTTTTCTAATGTTCGTAACCCAGAAGAAGCGATCCAGAGTGTTTAGTGTAATAAAAACGGTCACGAACTCGATAACGATTGCGTTTGCGAATTAACGCAAAATTGTAAGTAAGTATGGAAGGAAACTGAGACAGCGCCTCCAAGCGGAACGTTTGCACAACTGCCAGAGTCGTGACGGATCCATACGATTTCGCGTTACGGAGATGTGACGACCGTGGCAGTTGTGCAAACTTTCCGCTGGCGGCGCTGTCTCAGTTTCCTTACAATGCCCAGCCCCCACAATATTTACGTAAAACAGCAATATGTTCGTTCAAATTTAATATAATTAAATACATTAAGTTAAACATAAAGCTTAGTTGCATAACAAATGATAGAATTTGATAATAAAATGTGTTTTTCTTACCTTTAAAGAGAACACCACGCGAAGTTAAAATAATGGCGGACATGACATTACTGCTCTTGTCGGTCGCCGCCACCTCACCTGTCTTGTGACGAATTAACCAATTAGGAACCTAAGTTTCTATTTAAGTGCGCTTGATTCGTTTATTCGAATTTTAGCGATATTTATGACTAATAAACGACAGAAACGGCTGACCACTGGGCCCTGGCTGGCCACTGGTACGTTTACCCTATCTGGATTTTTTTCGATATCAGATCTACCTAATCGAAGTATTGTCCACCAGCTTTCAGAAAAGGTGGCCGCTGGCCGTACTTCTGGCTGGTCACAGTGCTCCACGGCCTCTACGCTGACAACTTCTGGCACTTCGTCATTCCCGAGTATGACAACTTCTGGCACTCCCAGACTCCCGTCATGTTGCTTGGTGCCAGGATGCCATTGCACATTATATTTCTGTGTGAGTATCTTTTTATAGATAAAAGGGACGAAAATTTTACCTTTAAGTAGGTATAAGTACAAATAAATAGGTATCTCACCCCATAGTGTTAGAAAAAAAAAATCAATTAGGTGCTTAATACTTCGTGTACCAATATGTCCACCTGGATATCCATTTTTAGAATATAATTATGCAAACGACATAATAAAAAGTAGGCACAAGTGGTAGGTACAACGTGTAATTGAATCTCAGAACTTTCTAAATAGGTACGCATAAATCCTACTTTTATACTTAAGTACCTTTCTAAATCCCAGCTTGTTACATGTTAATTAAGATGTATTTAATTATTTCATTGAAATCAAATCATCATCATTCAAAATCGATCAAGGTCTTTAATTAATTCATCGAAAGATAAAATTATCAAGAACTATTTTTAGCTATAGGTACCAATAGTTGAAGTCGGTTCAATTTGCAGACACGCGCTTCTCAACCTTGCCTTCTGCAGGCTACTAAATTGATTGCTCCTCTATCTGTAACTGGAACGTCGCTTCCAGACCCCGCATTCATTTACCAAGCCGCGTACGCCGTGTCTAAGCTGAACCTGCCGCGGTACGCCGAGCCGTTCGCCGTAGGCCTGGTGACCGTCCTCATCGACATCCCGTACGACATCGTGGCCGTCAAGTTCGTCCACTGGACGTGGCACGACACTGACCCCAACATCTTCGACCGCCACTACTGGGTCCCTTGGAACTCCTACTACTTCCACGCGACTTTTGCTGCCAGCTTGGTCTTCTTCTTCCACGCTATCAGGAAGTGGTCTGCGCCTAAGGTTGCCCAGTGGGACTCGGCCGGGTGAGTTACAAGTACTAACGAAAACAGTTGAAAAGATGTTCGCTTGGCTGCATGCAATTAAAAGAGAATAAATAATAATTTTCTCTTTACTCCCGAGTCAGACAATTTTTCATATGAAAATTGACTTACTCTAAGCATAACTTTCATTTTCGTTTGGTTGAAGCGATCCAAAGCAGTTTAAATTAAAATTGTGACACTAAATAATTCTCAAAACTTGTACCCAAGTGAACAAATATTAATGTTCTATTTCCGTATTAAAGCGTCGTGTTTTAAATGTTCAGCAAAAAGACCGAGTGGAAGACTCTAATCCTGGCCACTCTGCTGGGCATGCCCGGCGGCGTGCTTCTCTTCGTGCCGATCTACCACCCACTGCATGACATGCTGTACATCCACTCCGAAGTCACTTTCTTCTTGCTGTTCGCCGTCTTTACTGCCTTCGTCCTCCACGGCCTGCTGAGCGACAGGGAGAAGACCAAAGAGAGGTGAGGATCCCTGGTGATTTCCGGGAGTGTGTATAATAGATACAAGGGCATGTGATCGCATGTTTCTTGTAACTCGTAAATGTACATGGGTCGGACTTATGATTAATATTGAATCCAATCGTGTATTGCAGACTGACTGGCATCGACTACCTGCTGATCCTCACGCTAGCGATTCACTACCTGACTTACTGGGTGTTCGTGGTATTCTTCAACCCTGAACGCGAATGGTCCCTGGGGCTCCATGAGCCGGTCGGCCCCTGCCATGAGGTCGCCACGCTGACCACGCCTTTCGGCCAGGTAAGCAGCTGTAGAGATAAGGACATTTACCCACCTAATCAGAAGTTTACAAATGGGGCACAGCACAATACTTAACACAGCTCAGCTAACTACAGCTCTGTTAACACAAATTAATTCGGATTCACGAATAAGTCAAGTGTTTGTAGATAGATTAGAACGTTCTTCAGAAGTAGAAAGAGAGCGCGTTTTCATGCACGCCATCTTTTACTTAGTATATTGATCTAGAGAAGTATCAAAACTAATAACTTCAATGAAACAGCAGCTATTCTGTACTTTTATCTATTTCCAAGTAGCTATTAGCAAGTATAACATGTTATTTTGGCACAGACCCTGCAGAAGCGTAAATACTTCTGTCCCGACGACTACGACGAAGGGTATTTCGACTTCAGCTGCGTGGGCGGCCAGAAGCCAGCAGCTGGTTCGTGGTGGTACGTCATCTGTGGGACTCCTTTCCAGTGAGTACTATTTTAATATTTTATTTGAAGGAACAATGCCACTATGCCACGTGCTGCGATGTCACGTTTAACCATCTGGTTACCCTTAATTTGTTAAACGTGGCACTGGATTTTTGAATTCATGTGCTCTGCCTACCCCTCTTGGGAACACAGGCGTGAGAATATGTATGTGATGTATGTATGTGTACAAATAATAAAGAAACTGCGGTAGGTAGGTACTTTGTCGCAGGGGATGCTCTGCTTCAGTGATCAGACCGGAATGGGTAATGCAATTTTACGTGTTTTTCATGAGTTCTGGCATTACGGAATACCTCGGCCTTAACACCTCGGGACTTGTACTAATGTCGAAAAAGACTCAACAAGGAGTTCTTTCTCCAGGCGAATGTTTTCCCTGGGGACCGAAGTCCACTCAGAGAAAGTTGGAAGTTGTATTTATGCAAGCCTAAACTGCTTTGTCGGTTACTGACGTTTGTGGAAGAAGTCCTAGTACCGGACGATAGCTAGCGCTAGAGTCGCTACACTAATCTAAATTACATTTGAACTGTTTTCTCTCGGGTTTTTCAATGAGTAGGTATACCTAGTTTAGTTACAATAAGTAATTTCATGTTGATTGACGACTCTGTGAACAAATTCCGGAATCTTAGGTCGTGTCCAAATTATGTTTAAGGCCATTCACCCCAAATAGTACTGACGATCGTTGCTGATTGCTTTTGAGCCGATACTATCACCGACGGTTTACGTGTGGCGCCGTTGCAGGAACCGCGCCGAGTACATCACCGTGCTGTCGACCATCCTGCTGGTCGCCGCCAGCGTGTTCT
The DNA here is from genome assembly GCA_005406045.1 of Adoxophyes honmai. Taxonomy (NCBI): domain Eukaryota; kingdom Metazoa; phylum Arthropoda; class Insecta; order Lepidoptera; family Tortricidae; genus Adoxophyes; species Adoxophyes honmai. Next base: position 40,568 of record BHDV01010700.1, read on the forward strand.
ACGGCCTCTACTTCAAGACCGCGCCCGCCGCCGCGCCGGCGAAGAAGTTGAAAACCAAATAGATTCCCCCACAAATTGAGAGCTGCTTTACGTTTGTCTTAATAGCTGGGAGCCATGTATCTTTCTAGCCATTTTTTATATATAAGTGTATGTAAAACTATTCCTAAAAGTATCAAGGTTCAATGATCAGCCAATTTTAATAGCGTATCACTATTTAATCACTTTTAATGATATGTTCGTTTCGACATACAATCACAATAACATTTCTTATATATTTTTCTACGTTAAGTTTAGTGCCAAACAACTCTTAATATTACTAAATATAAGGAAAATATCGATTTTGTCCTAGACTTTTTGATGAAACCTAGTTTGCTTACGCGATCCACCTACAGACGATTAGAAATAGTTGTTGCAAGTTTACATCCAATAAAGAGTTCTATAACATAGATAGGTATACGAATTATGGTGCGTATCGTCATAGGTGGATTGTAGAAATAAATATTCTTCTCGTTATAGATATTTCACTCCAAAGGTATGACATTAACTACAATAGTATGCATTATACAATATACATCAATAACAAGTCAATTTAACAAATACCATAACTTTGGAGGTGCTGTTAAGCATTATTTGAGACCCAAATAAATATACTTAACATTTTGTCGCCAATATCAAAATTCGCGCCACGTTGGATTTAAGGCAATGCGTTGAGTGAATAAATCAATCAAGTAAGTATAATATTTTTTCAGACATACTTAAGTACGCACAATTCTAAAAGGGCTTCCTAAGCAATCATCAAAAACTGTAAAGTACAATAAATATTGTTATTCACTAAACGCGTAACATTTAATATCTAAACACAGAAACAACATTCAGATTTATCAATATCTTTTTAATAACTAATGCAACTTCTGATGTAGTCAAACGTCAAACACATTTTCTGCATGTCTATAATGATTAGTTATTTTATGTGTTTATTGTTGTTATTTGGCTAAGTAGGTTTACAATGACGATGTGGGAGACTAGTCACGATCCTGGTAGACCTACATGATCGCGACTTCGGCGTGTCAAGGAATGTACCTATAAAATAATTAAATTTATATTAACTTATTTCGTAATGTGAACGAAAACAAATGTTTGTGAGTTGTGAGATAAAAACTGTGTCTAATGCTTTGGATTGTTTTAATAATTTCTTCGGAACTAGGCGAGTTTGTTTTGCTCGCGGTGTTTAAACTGCTTTGGCTGCTATTCGCTAGATTACACATACTACGGCCGGTTTTTTTACGCACAAACTTGTAGATAGGTATGTGCCTATAAGAACGAGTACCTGTGTATTTTACAGTGGAGACGATTACTGTAAAATACTATTCCAGTCTACACAAGCTAAATCAGCAAAATAATTAAAACAAAGCATAATAATATTACAAGTTTCGAACATCATTGTCACACGTGAGTACCTAAGTAAAATAGCATTTTTACATAAAATGGTTTAGTCGATTCGACATTATCACAAAAGCGTTGCAGACTTGCCAACATAACACTATTCAACATAATCTGCCCAAGGAATACAACTCACATTTGCATCTATAGTTAATAAACAAGCTATGTAAGATTTGTAGAGGTACTTATATGTAGTACGCGCCATCCTCGAAGACGTTCCTCGCTCCTCTTTCAATTATTTTAATCGCAAACATCACAAATGCAACCTTTGAATAGGGCAGAAGCTTTGCCTTCAACACGTTCACTTTGATTGCAACTAATGGACAATTTAAAGTCTACAGACAGAACCCGCCCTTCATGAGGCCGCATACCACTGCTCGTGACTATAAACAGCAGACTGCGCGCATCTTCGTGGGTGGCTTACAGCTACACACTTGCTTACTGATCGGCTACAGGATTAACAACAAACAGACAAAACAGTGGCTTTTGTAAGATTAAATTGGTACAGACAGCAACAAAGATATAGTCAAATTGCCAAAAATACGTATACGTATATCTCATTGTCTCGACGCTATGATCGTGGGTACATATTTTGGCGTTTTAACCTTGCGATATCTTTGTGTCTGGCTGACTCTACGTACAGTCATAAAAATCAAATAGGTGCTACAAAGAAAGGCATAGCCAGAAATGTATGTATGCGTGTTGAGATATTTTTTCAAACAAAGGAATAAAGCCTCTTCAGACGCGGTCAAATAATTTGTGCACATCTTAGGAAACAAGAAAAAATCCTTAAGAAAATTAATAAAAATATCACAACCGGCAACGTATAAATTGCATGTAATTTATGGAACACTATGATTGTATATCCATATCTGCTTAATACTTACTGAAAAGATATTTATGTAGATAGAGAAAGTACCATCAGATAAACTAATTTCCGACCTAAGTGTAATAAGTACCTAGAACCTTTTATATTTAAATCATTACGATAACTATGAAAACGTTCTACGTAGCGATAGGAAAACAACTGGACTGCTGATATTTATTTATGTAGGTAGGTACGCACAATGAAATATGAATAAAGACGTTCTTTAAAAGTATAGGTACAAGTAATTGGATGACCAAGAAATTAGCTAAATAGAATAGCAGCTAATAGGTACGTAACATGATACACATTTCCCTGCTCTACACTACATTTTCCAAGTTTAATATTTTTTGTACTCGTATCAGTGTCCTTATTTCCTTATAGTCATTTGTGTATACCTATGTATTGTATTGCAAAATAATGAAAACAGTCAATCTTCTGCAAAATCACCTTTACTCGTGGCTACTAAATATACAAAAAATGCCCAAGCACACATTTTTACCTACGATACCTACGCACAGCTACACCACTTAACTAGGTAGCTGCCTGCCAAGCAAAATGTTTGGGATCGTGTTTCGTCACCCAAGTTATAATATTTTTAGTCCACTTTGGCGACACGTGCGACGTACTCAGCTACCTAGTAGGTATTACACATTCATCCAAGTTTTAAGATAAATAGGTTAAGTCAAGTCAGGTCATTAATTAGATAACAATAAAAACCCACATAACTTATATCGAAAGATCACAGGCCTGGAAATCTTGAACATTTACATTAGACACAGTACTAAATAAATTCGAAAATGAATTACTTATCGGGTAATTTTTTTTTTTCGAGAGGATAAAAGTTCACCCCAAATGAACTTTTTAGGTCCCAACACACTTCAAACAGAGCTACGTGCCTCTCTACTATACCTACGATGACATCTCTGCACAGGGAATGATGTAATCGAAAAGCATCAATTCATAGGTATCTGCCGAACTTAGAAATTACAAATTACACTGACTTCCCATTCATAAATTTGAAAATAGTAAGAATTCAAAATACACCACAGAACTAATATTGCAGTCTGCGTGCGGCACAGGTTTTTAAATGACACGCAACAGCGGTTTACATCAATATGGTTGCATTGTTAGGCAAACTGTAGGTATTTTACCCTTCGTTTTAACAACTTTGTATTCTTAAATATAAATAAGCATCTTTATAAATACAATTTATTGCTCTGAACATTAAGCAAAGATGTTTAAAGCGATAGTCGATAGAATTCTTCATATATTCATTAATTCGAGATTAATTTTAAGTAAAAGTACTCACAGGTTAAATATTAAATCGAAAACAACTCATCCAGAGGTACAACATATATATGTAGGTTTCTATTTCATAGTTGTCCGTGCTTGCAGGTCTAAATCTAAGTAGGTAAGTACGTGAAATAAGCGCTATCCTTTCGTAATGCTTAAATTCAATAAGTTTATTCAAACAGCCATTCGGTACATGGTACCTATCATATCTTAATTAATTACATCAACACTTAAAGAACTTATAAAATAAACCTTTAGAGCACAAAAATATACCTGAGCAAATCTCATCTTACAGAAAAAGATTTACTACTTAACTTCTGGGAGGTACTCACGACATTCGATAGGATAAGGTTAGAACAACAATAAAAATATTAACGTGCTTACAGGTAATGTAAGTAAATATTGTTTTTAATGTAGCAACAAATTTCTCGTATTCAATCTTATTGACATAAAAGCAAGAAGGTACAAAAATCATCGTACCTATCGTCATTTGTTTTGAGATTAAAGGCCTTTGGCCAAAAGGTTTTGTGTCTAACGCTTGGCATCGCTTTGACACTAGCCTTTACCTACTATATCCCGCGATCGCAACTTACCGTTTGGCAACAGAAAAGCGAAAGAAACAACGAAGCCGACCGCGAATATACCAAGACTGTTTCAAATACAATAGTCAATAGTTGTGCTCACTCGATATTATAATAACCCTAGGATTCCCACATAAATAAGGATGGAAGCGGACGGATAGCGGCAATTTAGTTCCGGGGAAAGCTTTGCTGAATGGTACGTCTCGCGAAGTTTAACGGCACGCACGGAGTGTTCAAGGCCGGTTGTTGAAGAGTTCGTCGACCACGGCGGGCTCGGCCAGCGTGGAGGTGTCGCCGACGTCGCGGTCGCCCAGCGCCACCTTGCGCAGGATCCGGCGCATGATCTTGCCGGACCGCGTCTTGGGCAGCCCAGGCGCGTGCTGGATGACATCCGGTACGGCGAACGCGCCGATCCTCGCACGCACCAGCTTCTTGAGGGCATCCAGAAGGTCCGCGTTGAAACTGGCTCCGTCGACTAAGATGACGAAGCAGTAGAGGGATTCTCCCTTGATCGGGTGCGGCTTGGAGACGACGGCGGCCTCGGTGACGCGCGGGTCCTCGCAGAGCACGCCCTCGACCTCCGCCGTGGACATCAGGTGGCCGGAGACGTTCAGCATGTCGTCCACTCGCCCGGTCACCCACAGGAAGCCGTCCTCGTCGCGACGTGCGCCTGACGACAAAATGCACAATCCAATATTTAAACGTAAAATAATGTAGGCTCGCCAATAAATGTTCACTAAATTAGGTGCTTAGTCGGTTTTTTCACTAGTGTAAAACCGTAATTAAGCATTACATACACACATTAACTAGTCTAGCAATAGGTTGTACCTACCCCGCTCGTTGTGTCAAGGCAACATAACAGCATAGACTAGAATGACGAGAGTGCAAGACTTAGGTTTTTTCCGTCAATGTATATTCTTAATGACTACGCTAAAATTTTATTCTAATTATGAAAAGTAGCGATTGCAATTATTCTTGGACGAAGTAAGTAGGTACATAATAAAGCTCACTGATATGCTAGCCAGTAGCTGCCTACCTGCTTTTAACATAACTCGTAATTATTACGTTTCTAAGCATTGAAATTCACCGTTTTGTTTATTACCCAGTCGGTTAAATTACAACTAGTAAATTCAATATTTGGAAATCGGGTAGAGCTGCCAGGGAACAAGTACTCAAAACAGTTCAAACATATTATTTGCTTATTATTTTGCTTATAACTGTAATGCATCAGGCTGAGCTACTTACGAGCTCTACAACTCTACTTAGGTTGCATTCAACCAATCGATAAAAAAAAATGCCAGGGATAAGAATTTTTTACTCGCCTTTAGAAAATAGGGGAAAAACTAACTTTTTTAACGACTAAATTTTGTAATCGTTTTGTTAAATTGGCGCTTAGTGAGCGGGTGGCGGCCGTCAAGTTAAGTCAACGTGCGGTAAACAAACGCACACGTACTTTGCTGTTGATATGGGTCACCTAGTAAATAACGTAAATTGTGAAGTCATGGCCTGTAACAAACTTAATGATATGTAGGAATGCGAGAACCCCAGTGAACATTGAACTATTGAAATGGCTCTATTTGGCCCACTTTTAATTTATACCTACAAGAGATATAGACGTTTAAAGCGGACTATCTTTACAAGGTCTTGTGAAAACACGAATATTCATCAATAAAAATTTGTACAGTACAAGGTGTAAATGACTCCTCTGTGCGATAGTTTACAGGGTTATATGAATATTTACGAGCAGTTATAGAAGCTATAAAAATAATAAAAATAAATTTGCTTTCTTCAATTGTAAAATATCGCAGCTTAGAGTTTAAAAAAAAATACTAAGAAAAAGGCTCACTATATTGATTGGCATTACGTCAATTGCCCCGCATTCATAGAATTATGAAAAGTGTCACATTCTTAGATAGAAAAAGAAAATTTGTATTTTATTTAAGAAAACTTTTTTATCGATTATAAAGATACTAATTCATATCAATGTAAATAGTTTCATGGGGAATCTGTTGCATCGTATACATTTGTTAATTAATAAAGTACCAAAGTATATTACGAATTTATAGCACCTCTCGTGGTGTCAGATACAAAATCACACATCTCCATTACTTCTGCGAATGTCTTGAGATGCACTATGGATATAATATGTTACAGTACGCTTTTACAGACTCTCAACTTATCTAAGTTAAGTCTTTCGTGTGAGCAGAGATAAAGACAGAAGCTGAGGGGCGTAGCTGAAAGGGATAATGCGATGTCTACAAATAAGTTCCACAGAATAGGTCGATCTGTGGTTAAATTAACGAGTAGATACATTCACGTTCACGTTCTTTGACTGCTGTATCTAAGTGGGCAACAAAAGCTAGCTCCTTTCAGCATCCATGTAACACAATATTAATATTACAATGGCATTTTTACATTCGCCACGACATGTTCCATAAATGACGCAAAGTCAAATAATCAGCTCAAGGTCTGCGCCAAATATTTAAATCACCGCGTCTTGCGTGCACCACACAATGAGTGTTATCCTCATGTCGGTGGGACAAGTGTGCGCCACGGCTGATAGATAACAATGGGCATTCATAGTGAAATAAGACGGTACACACATGTCTCTACATAGAGTTTAGCTCCCACTGTTTTGGGTCTATTTGTGACCCGTCATAGGGACCTACGCGCTACGGCGGCTGCGGTTAAATGTGCACTGCGCGCCACCGCTCTATTCGCGCGACCGTTTACATCCGGATTGGTAAAACAACGATGAGTTTCACGATGAGTGAGTCTCACGGTAGCTGAATGTTTAAAAGGGGCATTTATGTACTACTTCCAATCCAATTTTACAGAATCATAAAAAAAAATCGAAAATTGAATTGAACCTACAATGCAAAAACAAACGGAAACTGGCGACTGAATTGTAGTTTAAATACAAGGCAATAACGTGAATAACGGGTCATGGGAAAACGCCGTGCACGCGCTCACCTACTTGTGACAAACTCCGATGAGCCTAGTCGATAACAATCTGTCAATGTTTGATAAGTTTAAGTGGTTATTTAGAAAATCGATGTTCAGCTTTGGCCTTTACAAACTGTTGATGCAATACTGTTCTGAGCGATAATGCAAATACAATACATTCCAAGCTATATTCTACGCCAGATACAGCCTCAGAGATTATGTATGTACTAATGTAGGAAGGTGAGTAGGTACAAACCTACAAAATAATACATATTGTTGTGATCAATAGCTGACCAATTATATAATAAACCGTACGAAGTTCAGTTTTAGTCAGTCGACGAGGTTTCTTTTCCGCCTGAACATAAATAACTTAGGAATTGGTTTTTGTGGCCAATTTAAAGATAATTACTGTAAACGTCTGTTGCCTACGTATTAGGTTGTTTTTCATTAGGTATCTTGCCAAGTTTTTACAACTTAGCCAACGTTTCCATTAATCTATCTAGTTATTCACAACTTCGAATTTTTATTCTCTCCTAAACGGACGCCAGTAAAACCTGACAACTTCGCGTACCCATCGCATTCTTTTTTACAAAATCATGTTTACCTATTCAGTTTTACATGTATTGAAAGTAGGCAGTTTTTTTGCAATCATAAATCAGTACAGACAACAGTAATCACCAATTTTAGCTTAGGCTAAGTATTGACAGACATGTTGCCAAGTCTCGCCTTGCATTTCAAAGACATGTATACGGCTAATGTGGCAAAAATATGTATTGATTTAACGTTTTTCTGTAGCGACGTGTTGTTTTTATATTTTCCGTGTGGTGCCGGGTTTAGAATAACACCTCTCCATTTCTTCCGAGGATGTCGTAAGAGGCGACTAAGGAAATATATTAAGGCATATTTTAGGCGACAGGCTAGCAACCTGTCACTATTGTAACTGCCAACTCAAAACCTAAATAATATTCTAGAAGTGGCCACGTAGTAGGGAATACAGGCGTAATGTATGACTGTATGATATGTTAATAGTCTTTGTGCACTTACCGTCGCCGGTGCAATAGTAGCCGGGAAACTTGGAGAAGTAAACCTGCTCGTAGCGGTCGTGGTCGCCGTAGAGCGAGCGCATGATGCCGGGCCAGGGCCTCGCGAAGACCAGATAGCCCTCGCCGGGGCCCTCGATCACGGCCCCGCTCTCGTCCAGCAAAGTCGGCTCCACGCCGAAGAACGGGAAGCCCTGGAAACGCGTCACTGAGCAATCGGACGTAATGTTGCCACATCAAGTGTTTAGAACTTACTCAATTATCGATAATTTATTGAATTCCGCAAATTGCTTACAGTATGGTCTCATCATTTTATAAAGAAGTGAGTTGTACGTTGGTTCTTATTTGCAAAACTACGTCCAATCGAGTATGAGTTCCCGGCTGCAGGTAGATAGAGATCAAGCGTGACAACGTGTCTTCTTTGTCCACAATAGATACAAGGCCTGAATAGCCCTTAGTCTAATTAGGCTGCAGCCTAGAGCCCGAGGGTCCAGGGGGTCCGCTGAAGTCGAGTCTACGGAAGTACTACTTTAGAGGCCGATCGTATCACATGGCGGGGGCACGTCCTCATAATTAGCCTAGGGCGGTACGAACACCTGATCAGCCGGCTTAGCACGACATGGCGCGAGTAGAGACGCGGGTTAGATAAGCATAAGATATGCTTACCTGTCACTGTTTACCCAGAGACGACAGAAAGTGACATGAACATGAAGTCTATCACATTGAAAAGACTCGTGCGTGTTGCTGTGCTAAGCCTACAGTTGCTAAATACGTAGTACGTTTCTTATAGATTTGGGTAGTTACGGTCGGTAGGTATATCTCTGCGTGAATAAAGGCCGAGGTGATGTACAAACTCGGATACAGCTTTTAAGTTAAAGGGGGTCATGATTGACCTATTTCACTGTGACGCGCCGGGGCAGTTCTCCGGTTGTTAATAGCCTACAATACTTATACGTCTACATACATACCTATATGCTTCAAAACGAAAGACCTTCATGATCCTCAGTTCGGTAAGTTTTCTTTAATATGGATCGAAGTTTTATCTTTGGTTTTAGAGACCTGTATAGAATTTGATATAGATAGGTAGTTACCGCTGAACCAGGCTTCATGGGTGTGGCTCCCGGCAGGCTGGTGATGACGTGTCCCCCGGTCTCGGTCTGCCAGAAGGTGTCCGCCACGGAGCACCGCCCGCTGCCCACCAGGTTGTAGTACCAGAGCCAAGCTTCGGGGTTGATGGGTTCACCCACGCTCCCTAGCACTCGAAGGCTTTTTAAGTCATGCCTGGTAAAAAAATAGTACCATGATAGTTACCAGATGCTCATATCGGTAATTTTTGTTTGACAAATGTCGCTCGTAACAAAATTTGTCTTGACTCCGAAGGGCTATTTATTAAATTAAAGTTCGTATTTTTTTTCAGGAATTAATCAAGGCAAACCAATCAACATGTGATTATTTTATGATGCACCAATTGAACAATGCCTTTAATCATAGGTATACTCCGTTTCGTTTAATTTGTTTTTTTTTTTCTCAGCAATCCAAATGTTATTGCGATAACACTTATTTGACTTACTGTTTATTATATTGTTTTCAACACAAATTGGATCACCAATTGCGATGGCTCCTTGGGTTTACTGAGAAATATATGGGTATTTGATCGTTAAAATCTAGTGATATATGAAACAGAGTACCTATCGTGTCTACCGTATCTATCGAAAGGGCGCTGTTGTCGCTTCGCAAAAGCAAAGAACCAAAACTAGCTCGTTTTTGGTTGAAATTAAGTAGAGAGGTGCATAGAAACTCTTCAAATTTAGATATATTATCATCTATCGTATTATGTTCATACGTTACCCAAGCATAAAGTTAACGCATCGGTAGATATAAGAGACAATCGGTGTTACGTAAATTAGAAAGAGACAATGTTCCACAAAGCCGATTTTCGTCGTGGAGACCGATGTGCAAGCTTATCGTCTGGGTGCTATACATAGGATTACCGTACAGTGGATAGCAGGTACAAATAAATAATTAGGTAAATATTAAGGGGCTCTGATTAACATACCAATTATGGATAAGTAGGTAAAACTAGGTGTAACGTACCTACCTCCTTCGCTACTACTACAATGGATAAAGACATCTTCACGCCTGCGTTAAAAAAAACGTATTCAAACGCCAAAATCTCAGTTCCGTCACTCGCACGTCATGCGCTTATAGCCACTCGTATGATATAAGTATTAGCAAATTGCTTACGTTCTATTTATAAACTACCATATTAAAAATAATCAATCTTTGTCCATGGCTTGAGAACTTTATAAGTTGTTCGTTAAAATTAATATCATATTTTCGACGATTGGTTTCATGTTTCAGTTTTACTCGAGTTCAGAATTAGGCAAGAGCTTCTGTAAGCATCCTTGTTTTAACTGCGGTTGTACCTAGAGGCTATAGCTACAAAGTCGCAAGAATACAAAGTTGCGTTTAGCGTAACTGATGGCTGGGGTTGACATTTAAAAGGACGTGACCTGATTTAATCAATGATCCATAACAAACAGACGTAATCAATAAAACCGGATCAGCATAACCGTTGTTTACATCGATTAAGTGTGACGTCTGTATCTGTATAATCGTCAGATGACTACTGTTTATCTCACCCCGACCGGTTACGTATGACGCAGCAATCAAAGCAAAATAGGTGCTTCGTTTTGTCGTTACTATTATCTCTAACAAAGGCACCATAAAAAATAAAGTAGGTACCTATGAAACCAGTATTCATATAAGTGCTATAGTTTTCATTAGGTACATGCTTCTTTACCTGAATTGTCCTTGCGAAAAATTTCTCAGTGACAACAAAATTATAAGTAAAAGTAAGTATCATTAGTATTTGCCTGGGTACATAATTTAAGGGACATCGGGAAGGTTACACCACGGCAACTGCAGTAGATCAAGAAGTGCCTACATAATTATAATGTTCGCATGTGGTTCGCATGAGAACTAATAGTAATAACGCCTATAGGTAACTAGCGGACATGCATCCACTTAATTAGCAAGGAAATAAGATGATATCTACTTTCGATTCGCGCCTTCCAAAATTAAGTAAGTGCTATGTGAATCCCAGGACAAAAGTTGGACAGTCAACTCTAAGAAAACTAACCTCTGGACGTAGTGGTCCCCAAACTTCGTAAGAGTTCGGATGGCGGTGGGCGCGGTGTAGAACTGCGAAACCTTGTATTTGTCCACGAGGGACCAGTAGCGGTCGTTGTCTGGGTAGAATGGTGTCCCTTCGAACTGTCGATGGAATTAAAACTCATTAGGTAGGATCACTAAATTCTAGAGAAAAAGAGCTAAGTATAAGTAATACAATACTCGTATCTGTTGCATTTATTTTACTGTCACAATGTGAAAAATTCGCTCGAAAATGGTGAGAATTGATATGAATTTGAGATAAGATACAGAACTAGAAAGAGAAACCTACTATGTGATCATATTGAATGAGTTTCGCGATACTTTTTGCCAGTACAGTTTGTATCTCTAACTAGCAAGACCCCCTGGCCTGGTTTACAAAGATGTAATCGCCGGCGGACATAGATGTCCAAGTCGCGACAATGCATAATTTTCACCAGTGTACGAGGGCTGCACTGAAAGTTTCGGGAAACTAATATTTAAATAACATTTTTTATCACGTATTATACCTTTTTACAATCGTCAAAGTTTCCTTATCTTAAAACACTGGCCACATAGAAAAAAAAAACAATGGTTCGGTTTCAATTGTTTTTTGAACTTGATGAGTCGCTGCCCAACATGGAATTGTCACGTGAAAAGTTAAGAGCTATGATTTACTACGACTTTAAAAGTGGATTAACACAAAAATAATGTGGAGACCGGATGATTGCTGCTTTTAATAATGAAGCCCCTTCGATGACCACAATATACAGGTGGTTTTCGGAATTTCAACGTGGCCGTGTTTCCCTCATGGACAATGTGCGTGAAGGTCGACCAAAATCGGCAGTCACCCAAGAAAACATCAATGTTGTGCGTCAACTGATTACGGAAGACCGACATGTGACATATCGGGAAATTCAGGAGTCTTTGGGCATTGGAATGAGTCAAATACAAATTATTCTACAGCAAGAGTTAGGCGTGCAAAAATTGTTTTCCCGGTGGATACCTCATCAGTTGTTCGACGAACCGAAAACGACTTGTGTCGATTAGTGCCCCGAAACTTTAAATAAAATCAACAGAGGAAGCTCAAATGCAGTTTTTAGTATTGTATTGGATAATGAGTCATGGATATACGCCTATGAGGCTGAAACTAAAAACCAATTTCGAGTATGGGCCTATGAAGGCGAGATTAAGCCGACAAAAGTGGTTCGCTCTCGCAGCACGGCCAAAAAGATGGTGGCTAGTTTTGTCTCCAAATCGGGTCACGTGGCTACAATTCCTCTTGATGACCGTAGAACAGTCAATGCCGATTGGTATGCAACCATTTGTTTGCCGAGTGTGTTTGGTGAACTGAGAAAAAAAACCTCAATCGTCGCATCATCCTTCACCATGACAATGTCAGCTCCCATACGGCTCGGTTAACAAAGGACTATCTAGACGGTGAAAAATTCGAATTACTGAACCATCCTCCATACAGCCCTGACTTAAGCCCCAATGACTCTTTCACATTCCCCAAAATCAAAGATAAGTTACGTGGTAAGCAGTTTCAGGCGCCAGAAGATGCCGTGGAGGCGTACAAAACGGCCATTTTGTCAACCCCACCTTCAGCGTTCAATGAGTGCTTCAAAAACTGGTTTGAACGTATGTAAAAGTACATTTAATATAAGGGAGAATACTTTCAAAAGCAATAAAATTACTTTTGATCATTTTAACTGGATATTTTTTTCTATTCCCGAAACTTTCAGTTTGACCCTCGTACCTACTGACCTACTATCAGCGATTTGATACCACTTTTTAGTCTCTAGACATTGAAACAACAAGGTGGTCAGCTGTACCCATAGATAGAGAGCGAGAAAGCGAATTTTACTTTAGTAAAAATAATTGCGAAGAGCAATGAAATCCCTTTCACAGGCATAATAAAGAAATCATATACATATGTAGTCCGAAAGGTCCTGCTAGATAAACACACTCGAGGACTCTAGTCCAGATTTAGACACACTTCAACACATGAAAATATAAAATTCGTCACTGTTTTTAATACGTACCTACCTACTTCACGTAAGTTTTTAAGGTTAAAAAATATGTTGCGTTCAATCCATTAGTTCTTGTAGTTATTTATTACTGCTAAAGTTCTAGCGATTTCATCTAGAACAAGGATTCTAGCGATTCTTGTATAGGTAGAATAATAGATACGTCTGAAACGTTTACACGATGAAACGCTAAGTAGGCCATACAGTTACATTACGCGGTGCTAATTGCAGTGCGTATTTTACTTTCATTCACAATGCTGTATTTTAAGTACGCATACCTACTTACGTATGAAATCACTTCCGATTCATATCAAGGTTGGTAGATATCAAGGCATTCAATTTTCAAGGTGACTAATCGAGGATCTATGGAGAGGCGGTGGACATTCGCGAAATAGTCACGAGGTAATTATATCCCAGTCTAAATGAGATAAACTCAATAAATACTAACATACTAAAATCAACACATGAAATAGCTTGCAAGTTGCCGATCCGAGTTAGTAAGATATTTTTGTAAAGCGGGAAGAAAAGACTAGCCCTGAGACATGCGCTTGTAAATTAGTTTTCCTGTCTTTGGAAAACATGGTCTTAACTTAATATTAACATAAATATTAATAGGAAATAAGTACACCTAAATAGTACAGGCTATCGCGATAAAGAAATGAAATATTTTGCTCTTTTTCCCTAAATCCAATCAGTTAAAACCCATTGGACTCGTAGGTTTGTTTGATTTAGTTAGTCACAGAGTTTGGAATAGCTACTGTACTCACAAGCACAGAGGTAGCGGCGTTTGCGAGTGGCGCGTACACGACGTAGGTGTGTCCGGTGATCCAGCCGACGTCGGCTGTGCACCAGTAGATGTCCTTCTCCCGGTAGTCGAACACGTAGCGGAAGGTAGCTGTGGCGTACAGGAGGTACCCGGCAGTCGTGTGCAGCACGCCTTTGGGTTTGCCAGTAGAGCCGCTGTCAGAAAAACTCCATTTTATCAGCATTTCATAGCACATTTTTTACCAACAAACCGTCATCGGTCGTTAAAAAATAACGTTCATCATTTACATGAGAAAGACTGGGTGTGAGAGTGATAGTGTGAAAACTCGGAAGCATCGAATGTGTGGTGGTTGTTATGTTACGTAGTAGTAGCAATACTATAAAAAAACGGACAAAATAATCGATGTAAAAAAATACCTACTAGTTAATTTTGCATTAAATTCTCAGTGGTGTGGCGTATACTCGTATGTATTGATTTCAAACAATACATGTAAATTAGGTAGGAACAGGAAAATGACAAGCTTCGGGCACATTTCTCTTGGCTGGATTGAGGTCAATCACATTTCCGTCATAGGTATGTGTAAGTATATCACTTCTATTACAAGATATGCAAAACGTACTTGTAATAAGTTATCACACAACAATATCTCTATTATCTTTACCTATTGATGATTTTGATTACATTGTAAAACACCCATCGAGCAACAAATCAGGTCTAATTCCTAGTAGGTTTGCTATGACAAAGATTAATTTGATAAAAATGTAAAATTGTTTTTATATCCACACTACAAAAATGCTATAATTTGATTTTAACGTTGTTTTACCTACCTACCCAGGTATGTGCTGCAGTTGCATTTTAGGACAAACATTTTTTCCTTGAAATGTTTAGCTACTGTCATAGAAAAATTTAACATTAAACTACCGTGTGACTCACTCGCGCGAATAGAGTGGTGGCGTGCAGTGCGTGTTTTTGGAGCAGCAGCCGCCGCGGCTCCTAGATGAAGGGCTACGGATTACCCCGAAAAATGTCGGGCTAAACTCGATTTAAAACGTGAGTTGGCCGTATTTATCAAGATAGAAAAACTAAAAGGAACAAAACCCACTTTATTTTCAAATGTTATCGCGGTGCTGAAGTACCTAAGTGAGTATCGAATTAAAATCAATTACGGGTGGATATTGTGATGTTGATACGATCTCGCTGCGATAGCGTACATTACTAGGCGAGATATTAAGTATTATGTATGTGAAATGCAATTCAATGTTAGCGATTGTTGTCCTGACCTAGTGTACAGCATGAACAATGGCTCCTCGGCTCCCATCCACTCTGGCGGACATATCGTGGACTGCCCGTCCATCATGTCGTGCCACCAGACGTCTCTGTCTTCGTTCCATTTGTACTGCAACAGAATAGAAAAATTAACTACCCTATCTTTAAACAATATGATTTTATTAATCACAAAAAAACCGACTTAAGAAAGTCCGGAAGAAAATCATAGTTTCTACTATTTAGTTGTGTTAAGAATTAACTATTTTATGATCAATTTTACAACCTTTTCAACCACTGACACATTGTAGTGTAATTTTTATACTTTGTGACGACCAATGGTAACTACATTTTGTTAACTGAAACTCCCTGAGCTGGCTCTTAGTTTTAAAACTTTTGGTGATGTTTTACCTCTAGCCAAGTCAGTAGGTACAACAAAATACAGTGGAACATACAATCTGCTCAATGTTTGAAGTCGTTTAAAAAGAAGGAAGCAGCCATCAAGATAAGCAATAGATAGCTGTTGTATAACATATCTATCAGAATCTCAAACTATAAAAGAAACCGTCAACAATCAAGAGTTTATTAAACAAGTTGTCAAAATCCCACTTGCCAGTGACTTGATATCCTCAGGAAGTTTCCCGCAAGGTGTAACTCTGGAGAGGTGGGAGACCACTATGCAGGTGTCGACGGTGTGGTTATGCTTAGTCTTCGCCTTCTCCAAGGCCTCGTCGCAGGTGTTCTTGAGGACTAGGAGCTTCTCCCCGCGCCAGGCCCCGTCCGCCGTCACCAACACCTTAGCTTTACAGCTCGATATACGCTCCGAGAGCGAATCCGAGGAGAACCCTGCGAACTGAAGCAAGGGTTAGAAAACGTAGCGTTTGGTGTTTACAGTACGAAGTTGGGTCATTCTTCTTTTTAACCTACATAATGAAGGGCATTTTTGGAATTTTCCGGATATTTTAACATCTGTTTCATTATAATCTTTAAAGACAGTATTTCGCTTTACCACTCTTTCACAATTTATTGTGAAAAATATTTCGGTAGGTAGCTACTTATATTCACAAATAGGGAAAATTTACACGTATACTATGTTGATTATTTAAAGCCCATTCTGGGCATAAAAAAATTGTAAAGGGACGCTTCTTACAAACAAGGCCAAAATGTAGGTTAGAAAGAAGAATGACCCAGTTGTGAAATAATAAGTTACCACAACGGAATGTATCGCGCCAATCCTCGCGCACGCCAGCATGCAGACAACAGTTTCTAGGATCATGGGCATGTATATGGAGACCCTGTCTCCTTTGCCGACTCCATTGTCCCTCAATGCGTTGGCGAATTGGCACACCAGATCCATCAGCTTCCTGTATGTGATGCGGCTGTAGTCATCCGGGTGGTTGCCTTCCCTAAAAAAATACTTTAGTAAATAAATATATCCTTTGAAAAGAATGGGAACTATTTTTGCGACATAATTAGTTAGTCACATACAAACATAAACAACACGCGTGTATTCTCAAACGGGGCAGGCAAAGCATACGAGACCTACAAATTTAACTATATTCGTATCGTATTTTCAAAAATAGTTAAAAGATGTATGGTACTAAACTTATAGGTTAATTTTAGTTTCGTTAACACTTTCCGGCTGGTAATGATCCAGGGTTAGAGTCAACGTAGTCGTTCATTAGACAATCGTTCTTAGCAACAGATTGACCGTGACCATGCTACATACCGTCCACTGCAATAAGTAGTACTAGTTTTGCTAAGGCCATCGATTACCAATGAAGGTCATGCCATGACACTGTCTATGACTGAGTAGGTAGGCAGTAAATATTTAAATACAATTCTTAGCCTAACCAGCACAAACGAAAGGCAATTTGATACGTATTTGAACTGGGCCTGGGGGTAGTTAGTTACATACCTACCTATGAGCAAATTCATTTGAGGACCAAGTTTTGAGGTATTTTTTTGTAGTGATTTTAATTACGGCTTAACGCATCGTAACGCAGGTGTAACTCGTATTCTTTGGTCCCGACATAGTGCTAAAGTCATATAGCTACTCAGTAGCGTAATAACCGCGGTAGAAATGAATTACCATAATAATGATCTGAAATTGGCAGGCGAGATGCAGACACGATTTAGCGACGAGGTTTACAAATGGTATTTTACATTGCAACCTGAGAAACTTATAACTAGCAGGTACTAAAAATCTTGAAAATTATCGATCTTCCGCAAACTGTACACATACATAAACATTAAGCCTGCGAACAGAAATAGAGCCACTAAGTACAAGCGCTCTATTTTTGACATACGCGCAATCAGATGTACCTAACTACATAGTTAAACTAAGTAACAAACTGAAGAAGTAAAAAAGTTAGCCAATTTTGTTCTTAATTAGTCATGGACTGATAATCGCAATGCTTCGCGAAATTTCGACGAACGAATTGCCCAAGTGTGATTTATATTCGCTCTACCCTTCAGGTTTGAATGTAATGTCTACTCCAATTTGCTTCTAGGGTATTATTATACTAATTAATGTAGAAACAGTATTTTTTAGTCTGCCTTAAAAAATCAGCGCAGCGGTGGGCGCCCGTGGGAACTAAACTGAACCCAGAGAGTTATGCCCAGCAGTGGGCCTTACATAGGACACATGATTATAATGCTTTAACCGATGGAGACTTTCTAATATTGCGGAATATTACAACGCCTGAAATTTTCGTTAACGTTATGGAAACTTTCCACAGTGATGAGTTGGAGTCACGCATCGATACCGAGCCAATAAGCGATTTTAATGTATTTTTTAATAAATGCTATTTAGAGATATGCCAAATATGGTGGCAAAGTCAGCTATAATGTGCAATATCTAGGTGGTGAAAAATTAGCTAATTCACAAATACCTACCCATGGAAGCTGTGGTAGCGAAAACCATTCACGTGTTGTTTATTTTAGCGTAGGAATATAAATTCATGAGTTAGGTATGTGTACAGTATTAAGCAAACGTCGTTGCAAATGAGTGCATTACCCATACTAACTTAGGTAAGTCGATCGAAAAAATGTCTCGATACACCAACCTACTTAGTTTGTATTTTAGTGATGAAAATCAATATAAAAAAGAAACTCATGAACAGTGTGTGTGGGTAAAAACTACCGAAAACCGAATAGCGATGCTAACATTCAGCCATTTAGATATTACTCGGTAAACATTTTAAGGTCCTTGTAATTAATAGTCATTACTTCAAAGCGAATTAAACAGATTATAGTTTCCGATACTTCAAACGTTTCTCATCATTGACAGAATTGAATTAAAAAAAACCGGCCAAGTGCGGGTCGGACTCGCGCACGAAGGGTTCCGTACCAAAACAGCAAATAAACACGTTTTTTCTATGGAAGCCCCCCTTAATTATTATTATTATTTTGATTTTAGTATTTGTTGTTGTCGCTATGACAACAGAAATACATTATCTGTAAAAAATTCATCTCTCTAGCTGTTACGGTTCGTGAGATACAGCCTGGTGACAGACAGACAGAGTAATCTCAGTAATAGGGTCCCGTTTTTACTCTTTGGGTACGGAACCATAAAGACAATCACTTTTAATACTTTTAATAGCCGTACTTTGTCTATTATAATATGAATAGAGACCTTATTCCGTATGCTATATGTTAATGAAAAGTTTGTATTTGTGATTTTTAAACTAGACTGTACCCAGGTAGATTACTTCCGCGTTGGCTTTCATAAGTCTTCATCGAGTTGGGACTCGGTTATAAGTAAGTAGGTACTTTTACCGACATCTGCCAGATCTGCTTAAGTACTTAGTACGTATCTAGTTTTAGTTTATACCTAGTTAAGTGCCAACTGCGAGATAGCAACATGCAAACAGCATCTTCTCTTTATCTGCACGCTATCTCGCCGATAACAGACCGTCGTTGTGATCATAATTTCGTTATTTTCTCACAAATTGCAACAGGTTTCTACTTTGTCAGATACAGTTGCCTACTAGGTACTACTACTAGTTGTATACTTAGTACCTACCCAATCTCTACTTCTCGCATTGAAAGATAGATGAACGAAAAGACTATCGCACATTCTCTTTTAAAAGACAGCTTAAGTTTTGTGGACTGGAAAACGCTTCAAAATGATCACCATAGATTACCTGCGCCGAATGTCTCCATGTTAAAAACGAAATGTTTTGGCGCTACATAATATGTAGGTAACTTCGGCTTTATACCGAGGTAGGTATTTGATAATAAATCTAGGTTACTTGGTTAAAAGTAACAGAATTTTCTGTCACTATAATAAGTAAATTTTTAGGGAACCGAAAATTGTACCATACCTAATACCACCCCGCGTAGTGAGTGAAAAGTTTTGAATCGAGTACTTAGGTAAATTTCCTCGCGTGGATCTCACGCGACATAGAGACAAGAAAATCTTAGATTGGTGATATTATGTAGGTAGATAACGTAAACTAGCCACTGTACGACGGCTTTGTCCCAATTACTTTTATAATTATAATTGAATTAGGGCTCAAAATGTCGATCATTTGTGCAACGCCAGGCACTAGGTCCTTTATGCTATGTAATTTTTAATACGACCTAATCATCAATCCCAGTGTAATTGTATCGCCTAATAATTTAATAGGTAAACAATAACTAAGCGACATTTTCCGAGTGTACCAAAAGCATAACCGAGAGTTAGTGACTTGTTCGTTGAATCTCGTAGGTCATTGAAGCATAGCACACGAAACATTACCTACATAAACACCTTCTAGGGTAATTTGTTCCAATCGTTCGCGCTTCAATAGTAAATGATCCAGCTTTACTAATCTGTATTGCCGTGTTTACAAGTGCGACGAATTTCTCCAAGAGGGTTCTACCCAGTTCTACCGAATGTCACGCATAGACAAAATCCCAAACATAAAAACTTTGCAAAATAGAACTCCGCCAAGTCGTTGCCTAGCTACTCACAATATTTGTATCAATTATCTATATTATTTTGACAATTTGGATTATTCATATCAACAAACAACTTTGAAAACATTGTCAGTCAACGTATCTAAGCAATAAAAAGTAAAACAGCCCTCCATCCTAGATTTTTACAATAATTCGTATTTAGCCAGACTCTACCTACATACAATACTGTATCGTGGAGTAAAACTTTGCAACTTCGGTCGTTCCTAACTTCAATTAAGTTTAACGTCCTATCCAACACAACGTCCCTAAAACTTGTCTAATATGTTATAAAAAAAAATATTTCCAACCCTAAATGACTAAGAGTGTGTCAATTCACTTAAATGTTCATTAATTCGCCAAGCAAGACAATGTATAAAAGTTAAAAGCACAATTTAAGTATGTGTCAGTCTGAATGTACTCAGCAAGTTAAGTTGCGACTTCAAAAAGACGCGTAAGTTTTTTTAACTTATTTTTTTCTGCATATGGTTAATTCATTCGAAATCCGCAGAATATAAGGCAAACTATTTTATCAATTATCCTAAACGAGCAAAGCAGGGGGAGGACAATAGTTACGTAAGGTCGTGGAGTAGGCAACTGGGCCAAGAGGAGTGATGTAAGGTAAGGGAAAATCAATATCTTCGCGCGGGTCTCCGCGGTGCACTCGCTCAGCTGACTATCGATTGTGTACGGCTGACAACGGCTTACCAGTAATAAGCGATCTTTTCCCCGTGGCCGTTCCTCACGTTGCGATCTAGCAGGTTGAAGCAGATATTAGTCACCGCCCCTTCCATCCATTTGACAAAAACGTTCCCCTTGTTTAAGTCGAAGTTGTACGATACGAAATTGCCGGGCTGAGCCGGAGTCTGCCAATGGAATTCGTTGGCTATTTGAGACCAAAACGTCTCAGGGTCTTCTAGAGACTGCTTATGCATCTCCTTGTATTTTTCAAAAGACGGCAAACGCGACTTTTCGACAACATAATCGGAAGGTTGGTAAACACGCGACATCGTGGCTGGTTCGGGTTCGTGGGCGCCGCGCGGCAGTGTGACGCGTACGAACGCGACGGGGCACTCGCGGTTACTGCGCGATTCGACCTTAGCCGCCGCTTTTGACGTTTGCTTTGGCTTGGCGCTCGTGCTTTCGGCTGCGCTCGTGCGAGAGGCCGAGCGCGGAGTGACGTCCGCATGAGCCGCGCGTGCGCGCCGGCTAACCCACACGAACTTTGACGTCGCTGTCACTCTACTTTCCTTCCATGCCTTACAAAATGCATATTTTATAATTTACTTTGAGATAGGGCTAAGTGAAGGATAAAATAAAACAACTATTTTTTTTTACCGTGTATCTTTTGCCATCAATGTCGTAAAAAAATATTTAAATTATACGAATAAATAATTGAATAAAGGTACCAGCTAAAACTTGACCAGTCTTATAGATTAAATAATATTATTTTTATGAATTAATTATCGGGACAGATCAGAAAATTCGTGTACAAAATAAATACGTTTTGGCGATTTTAGCACAGTAGGTAAACCTGTGCCCTGTAACGTAACTATCCATCTAAATACCTAAATTGCACGACTTTGGACTTACATTTATTACTCTATTCTAAACGCAATTAATTCAGTAATTTTAAATGAACTAGTAGAATTTTTAGGACAGTTTTGTTGTTAGCTGTCCCTAAGAATAATATTGTACCATAAACGTGATTCCTAACCATTATAGTGTTGCTTCTGTAAGTCTCAAGAAGCGATGGTTTGGAACCTAAAAGTAACAATAGCACCTTTGCACATAAAAACGTGGACCTCCGTATTTCGTACCGCATCGCATTGATCTAATTCCATAAACAGACGGTGCCAGAATGGTGCTGAACTGAACCTACAAATAGAATACAGAAATAGCGTCCGCTCTCGGTTAGGATTGATTAATTCAATTACACACAAAAATACAAATACTTTCTAGAAATCAAATGTAAACCACATACGAATTATTCAATTTAGATGTAAATTGGTCTAAAAATAATAAAAGTACATACAGAACAGTTATCGCCATTACCATTTAATAATCCTTCGCTTCGCTTGTGTGCATGCATTGTCAATTTCAGTTAGGGTGTTGGCGATTATACATTGATAGAATTACGTCTACCACACATTCATACCCAATGAAAAATATTTCATAAAACTAAGTAACCGACGTTACCATTGTGAACAAGCCAGTCTATTCCAGAAACAACAAAACTAATAAAACGTCTCGGCACTATTGAATAGTGATGGTGCAGCATTAAACTTACATAAAACATTTTAATTGTGGGGACAAGAACAATATTTCAACCCATTACTAGGTTTAAGACATTGAACTTAAAGTATTTAAAAGGCAAGTATCAACATTAATTAAGTAGACAATTAATACATTACAATCATACTTTTGTTCAGTACATTACTTACCTGGAGTCGCTCAATCACTTACTGTAAAAAATCATAAACATCATGTCACTCCTGATCACACATCTCGATTCAGAGTTCAGTTAAACATTTCTACAATTTGTTCCTTGTCTATTACGTATTATAATTATAAATTATTAACGTACCAACGCTATCGCTAGCTGCGTCAATCAATTAGGTTCGTGGCGTACCAAAATATGCCCTAAAATATTGGACTGCTAGTCTACAGCAACGTTAGACTATTTAACTGGAGCATTTAAGACAATCAGCATTCTCTGAATTCAGTAGCTGATACATTGTACATCTATAAATTAAAATCACTAAAATGCAATTCATACTCCCCTCCACCTCTCTTTTGGTAGCAGCCCACTTAAATACACATATAAACTTATCTTGGATTATTTTATAACTGGCATGCATTGGGATAAATTTTGTTTAAAACGATCAACGGTTAGCTCTTGTTTGACGACATTGACTGTCCCAGCCATAGAGGACAGACCCAATAGAGTACTAATGTCATTTTGGTTGTTCGGAGACGATTCCGCTAAACCATCGAGGCAATCATTGTTTCTTTAGTAGGCATGTCCTTTATGATCCCAGCTCAGTCACTTTTAATATTGTGTTGGCATTGCCGATCTGAAAATTACAATCTATGCCCAGTTTGTGACAAAATTGTCTAAACGTCAGAAATAATGCTGACGCGTGAAACAAGGGTTGCGTGTGTAATCAACCTTATAACGGGTGATAACAAAAAAATGAGAATATGTTTTTAAGGTATTTAAAAGAAACTTTTGCGATGTTTTTAAAAAATAGTTATAATTGTAAAATATTTACAAGTATAAGTGTACAATAACGTTAATGGACATTGGCATAGGGTCCGTGGTCAGCTGTACGTCGGAGCCTAGACGATATGTTAGTACAAGACCGCTGGACAGCGTCTTTGTTCATCTTCTGCACACATGTCCTTATTTTTTTTATTAATTGGGCACAGTTCTCTGCTCCCCAATTGTTTTTATACACCAAACTGCTCAAATTACCGAAGAAATCTTCTATCGGACGACATTGCGGAAGATTTGTTGGGTTACGCGTTTTTGGTACAAATGGGATGTTATTTGCCTCTAGGAATTGTAGCGTTTTTATGCATAGTGCGAAGATGCTTTGTCAGGCCAAAAAACATATTCTTCATTTGCATGATATTTACGAATAAAAGGCACCAGTATTTTTTTCAGACACTCGTTTAAGTACACTTTTTGTTTGACCGCCACACTGCTTGGTTCGAACCAGAGTTTTGATATACCCCTTTCAAAAATGGATACATACAGCATAATTTTTTGCTCAAATTTGTGCTTGTACTTGTGCTTTATGTGCTCTGGTGTGGTAGAAACATCGCTGGTATAGTACCGGTCATTTCCAGGAATATGGGTTTTACTCAAAGGAAAATAACTTTTATCGTCTAAAATAAACGATTTCCCGTTGTAATTTCGCGGCATCCAACGACATTGCGACATAACCGTCGATATTTGCTCGTCTGTGTATCCCGGTGCCCTCACCTTCTTTCTGCATTTCAGGCTGATCGTTTTTAACGATTTACAAATGTACGGTTGAGTACAATTGAATTTTATTGCGGCATCTCTTTGGCTTATGGCATCGTTATCGTTAAAATTTTTGTGGAGTAACTTCAACGCCCTCTAGGTCATAATCTTCGCTGGTCGACCACTGCTACCTTTTCGAGCTACCGTCAAGGATGCTAAAATTCTATAAATGGTAGAAATTGGCACGTTTTCCTCGATAAAAATGGTCCACTGTGAACTTTTTACCGAGATAAATGTTAGAATTATTAAAGTTTACAACGCGTAGTCTCAAAGCTTCTTGTTTTGACGCCATTTTCGGCAAACAAAACGGATTTAAAAAAAATATTGCACATTATATGATTCATAGAAGAGACAGCAACATCTTATAGAACAAACTTTTTTTTAAATGTAGACAGTATTCTTTTTAGAGCTGCCCAAAAGTATTCTCATTTTTTTGTTATCACCCGTTATTATGGTCATGTGTGACGATCCGATAACGCTAAATATTAGGCAACTCATATTCTTTTAACGTAATTATTATGATTTGTCGTTACTCTTAACAACGTCAGTTAACACGTGTAACATCTTATCTTAAAAATATATTGCGTGACAATATACATACTATCAGACAATGCTGAGCGCCAATGCTCATAAAATTATAACACATCGGTAAAGAGACGTCCCAGCGCTACCACTAACAAGAATAACCTTTCATTTACTACACATTGCCTATTATCTTGACACAGCAAGTAGGTACATTTTACGAAAATTGCCTAACTACAGCTGACCCATTCGTCAATCTTAAAATCACAGAAGTTGCCCTAAAGTAAGGTTTTGACGCACACTCTTCATTAGAAGTTCGGTTAACTTTGGTCCCATATTGACGGGCTGACTGAGTCACAACTCAGCACTGCTATCGGCCGCGTGTTTGACGAGTAATACAGGTGACAGTACTAGCGAACGCTCAAACCGCAAGTCCGTATTGCTCCGTCACGTTCCGCTTCTTGATCAATCAAGACTGGAAGAACATTCGGTGTGTTGCCGTATTGCAGTCATTTCAATAGCGATCTGTGGAGCTGTTCGCGTGCTGTCTCTTGCGGTTGTGCGCCTGCTAGGTGGCGAGCGACATGAGTCTCCGGCGGCGTAGCTTGCGGCCGCAGCGCTTCCACACGGCGGTGAGGCAGTAGACGAGCGCCGCGAGCGCTAGCAGGGTGAGCGCCCGGCTCGCGAGGCCGGGGGGCGCGGGCGGCGCGACGCTGGCCCCGCGCGCCGCGGCCGCGCCGGCGCCGCGCCACGCCCGCGCGGCTGGCTCTGTGCCCTCGATCTCTGGACCACCTACTGACAATACACCAGGGATGACGATAGGGTTAAAGAATCAAAAATATACAACAATTAGGTTTTGCTCGCGATTTCGTACGTACGTACGTTCGTACTCGGCAAATAATTTTGAGAAAATGCGAAATCTTTTTGAGGTTGGATTCTGCATTACGATTTAAAAATGGTGAAAGAAAACGTTAAGTTATTAGGTTATTACTGATTACTATGTTGAGATATTACTGAAACAGTGACTTTATTACCAATCAAATATCACTATCGTTTTATACTGCACTTATTTTTTTTTCGCTGAAAGAATTTTAATATTTGGTTCAATAGTATCAGAGATCTACGAATAAAATAGTAAACGAAGTTTGTGTACTTCTCTATCCCGCGAAACTTACAGCAAAAGTTGTAATTTTCCTTTATGACACCCTAAGTATGCCTTTGTGTGCATGTATACATTGTCTTTTATGTCAGTCGTGGTATTGTTTAAGGCTGCCTGTCCACTGGAGCGGAGCGGTGAGCGAGATGAATATCCACCGATTTAATTAAAAATCCACCGGATTGCATAAAATGTCCGCTCCTCTTCAGCGGATGCAATTCTATTGGTTGATTTTTATCTCGCTCACCGTTCCGTTGCCTCGTTCCACTACAGTGTTCGGCAGCTTAAAGGGTACAGATTTAGGGGCATTTATTCGAGCGTTTCAGCCGTCTCATTTATCTGGAGTCTTTCCTGTAAAAACTAAATAATATTCTGATATAGGTCAGTTAACTAAAGCTGGCACGTTCACAGTACTCACACTTGTGCAATTTCGCTAAACAGTATGTTTAAAATTAATAATTTTGATCAAATCAGGCAGACTTTTCATGATATGTATGCAGTGCAAAGTCACGCCGCGTGCTAATTCACAGATACTACACAAATGCAATGCGTACGTCTGTTTTACGTGCCAGCTTTAGTTAACTGACCAGTACCGTCGTTTAGACGGACATCCATTAGAGGAACTATATCAAAATCTGTAGCAGATTCATATAAAATCTAATTAGGTAAATGAGAAGGTTGAAACGCTAAAAATATCGCCCTTAAAGTCCGCCATCGTCAGTGAGATTATGGAAACTTATGGGAGACTTATTTCCGGTGCCCCTCCTACATACCAATGGCCCATCTACGTACCGATGGTCCTTCTACGTACCAATGACCCTTCTACGTACCCTACGTACCAATAGTTCTTCTGCGTACCGATGGCAATTGTACGGTCAAGGACTTTAATTCATGAGCCACCATAGAACCTTTTTCAGAGAGATTGCGAGTTCCCTTGACAATTAATGGGATGTCACTACGACGTTTACTGTTAACCCTTAATTTGGCAGTGTTCGGTGTGCCATACATACCACGAGACTATCTTTTTCTATTTTTTTTACAATTATTTTTTGTAGGATGTCAACGGGGCAATGAGGCTTGAACGCAAGTTTTGTTCTTAATGCTGCCAAATTAAGGGTTAAGTGATTCCGTGGTGGCTTATGAATTATAGTCCTTGACTGTACGTACAGTCAACCAATTTGATTCCTAGGCCACTATAGAACTTTGTCGCATTGACAACGTCAACGACAGCAAATAATGACAACGTCAGTGTGGGTCAAACAATTATCAACTCTCCAATCACAATATGAAATAATCGTAACGTAAAGAGTTTAAACGTTTTAGCTCCAAGTCATGAAATTAAAAAGAAAGTTTGACAGACAGACAGACAATTCCAGCTAACCTTCTTTCATACGCAAGTGTGACAGAGAAACAAATAGACGATACTCTTTCAGTGAAGTTTTGTCAGAAAAGTATTTTTATGTTTCATCCTCCCGATATCCCGACATGAAAGTTATTGAAACCTAACCAAACTCCTTTTCTATTGATTATCTATGACACATTTTTGAAAAAGTTAAGATGTCATCACGACACGCGTAATGAAACAATCAATGTCACAGAAGATAAACAAATATATTTATTACGACATAGTTCTATAGTGGCCTAGGAATCAAATTGGTTGACTGTACCAATGCTCCTCCTACGTACCAATGGTCCTCCTACGTACCGACGGCCCTCCTACGTACCAACGGTCCCCGCTACATACCGATGGTCCGGGGGTCCGTGGGCGGGTGCCGCGGCGCGAGCGTGCGCGCGGCGGGCGGCGCGCTGACCGGCCGCGGGGGCAGCCCGGCGCGGCGCGCGCACGCCGGCGCCGGCCGCGGCCCGCTCTCGTCCGGGGAGAGCACGCGCGAGTACGCGTGCAAACGCCCGCCCGGAGCACGCTGGGGTAGATCTAAAAGCCAACATAAAACCAAGATCGCTTTAGTCCCCGACAAGCCAGGGGGCATAATTTTAGAGAGAGAAAGTAAATGTAACTGTTGGTTTTTTTTAGAACATAAGATGCATTTTGTCACATATTTAAATGTAACTGTTTGTTCCTAAATAAAAAAAATAAAAAAAAGAATCGCGTTTATCTGGAAAAAGCCTTGCGCGAACTTATGCGCTGTCACTAAACTAGGGAAGTGTGTACCGTCGAACGTGTATAACGAGAGAGATGAATGTGAGAGAAGCGAGAGAAGTATGCCAGAATATGAGCGAATCCGCCGCTTCTTATTACTTAGCTGAGCTTCTTCTTGTCTTTTTTTTTTCAAATTGTATTCACAAAATTATTAATAAACGTCGTGTAATACACATCCATTGTCATTTTCATCTCGAGCTTCAACTTAGTCACCTCTTAAAAGTAAAGAGATTTCAAAACTTTGGCCACGAATCGGATAAGGGCCCAAAAATTATCTTTCTGCACTCAAAGAATCGATCCCGACACGTAGGAAGAAAATGAGAACACTAATGAGAGCTTAACAGAGGGTATGATATGCTCGTTTCGCTGTCAGTGCCGTGGCGCGGCGGCATCTCGTACCGCAGCAGGCAGGTGGCCGGCCAGCGCGTACTGTAGCGCTGCCAATAGGAGCCAATGGCACGGGCGGTCCTCTAGGCAGGACGAGTCGCCATAGACCACTAGGATAGCTAATATTGTTGTGTCTTACCCGATGGTATGATATGCACGTCCCGCTGGCGGTGCCGCGGCGCGGCGGCGTCCCGCAACGCGGCTGGCAGGTGGCCGGCCAGCGCGTACTGTAGCGCTGCCAAAAGGAGCCAGTGGCATGGACGCGCCGCGCCGCCCTCCAGGCAGGACGAGTCGCCGTACACGACCAACCGGCCCGCCTGCCGACAACCATAGTGTTATAGGCCAGGGGTGCCGAACCAATGGCACGCGTGCCTACCTTGGTGCAACGAAATAGTTCAGGCGAGCCAAATGATACAGACTAATCCAAGATGAATCAATCTAGACATTCTAGACGAATCCTTGTAATATTGAATTTTTAACAAGTCGTATAGTATAGTTATAAAACTACTTGTTTCATAAAAAATGGCACGTTTAACACTAAAGGTTCGCCATCCCTGTTATAGGCAATGTGTATAAATAAGCCTAGGCATTATACAAAGCGGCCGGTGCAATAAATGTTTTAACCAGTAATCGGATATACGCTTCTGAAAACCCCTGTGAAATATTTCCTGAAAATTTTCATTATTGACTTTGTGGCTTTGTTGTAATGGTACGAAGAGTCGCCGTACACGACTAGCCAGCCCGCCTACCGACATACACACATACATACATCACGCCTGTAGTAATAAATGGCAAATAGGTAGGCAGAGCAAACGCTACATAGAGAAAACCACTGACTATTTCACGCTTCATGGCCACATGGTTTTAAGTTGGCAGGTATAATAGTGACAGGTTGCTAGCCTGTCGTTTAAAATCTACTTAGAAGTATTTCCTTAGACGCCTCTTACGACATTTGAAGATGAAATGGTTTTTAAAACGCTCAGTTACAATTATAATTCAAAACGGGCTGCAGAATCTTTAGCACGCTAGCGCTTCCGTGTTTAGCGTTCTTTACACACAAAATATAACGGCTCGAGTTGTGCCGATCCGACAAAGGCCGGATACCTCGCCCGATGTTTTTCCTGTACAGTGTCGTAGCACGAACCTTGGGCAGCTTGTCCGAGGTGTCGTTGGAGTAGTCCCTGGTCTCGCCGGCGGTCTGCAGCAGGCCCAGTATGGGCACGTCCACCGTGTGGGCCTCGCCATCCGTTTTTGCTGCATTCCCTTTCTCCCCGGACATTATCTGCATCAAACATCAAGAACTATCGTCACAAAAGCTGAAAAACGTTGCTAACAAGTCTTACCCCACAAAATACGATCTTATCGTTCCATCTTGAACCAATTTCTGCTGGGAATTAAGGGGTCATCCATAAAGTACGTCACACTTTCAGGAGGGGGGGGGGGTCAGTGTTTTGTGACACTTGAACAAAATTTCTGTAATTTTCATAGTAAAACGTGTGACATAAGGAGAGGGGGGTCTAAAATTCCCCAAATTTTGTGTGACGTATTTTGTGGATGGCCCCTAAGCGCTGACAAAAGTTACTACTATGCCTTTCTTTAAACTCAAACCTTAGGCTCAGCGCGCAGAATAGAATACCTGCCATTTTCCGACATCTCAAGTCAGTAATGACAGGTATATTCTATCTCGCGACACAACATTGGCTGTAGACTTAGCACGGCAACACACTTTAGTCGCCTCGCGCGCGGTTTTTCTACCTGTCATTTTCTGACGTCTCTAGTTATAGGGTGACAGGTATCGTCTTTCTCGCGCGTATCTCTCCTAGCGCCTTGCTGTGCTAAGCCAGCTGACGTTTATCCGGGACAGTCTGTCTAGGGAAGTAAGTCTTTAAGTTAAAACGTGTCAAGTTTATGGTGTGTTCGGACCTGCCGTCCTTGATCGGAGAGCTTCGCCGTTACCAACACGCCGTGCTCTGGGAAGCTGTGGATGTGAGTCCCGCTGGCATAGTACATCGGGTGCCCGCCGAGTTTGAACGAGCCCTCGAACACGCGGTCGCCTAGCGCCACCTGTGGGAGCAAATGCAAACTAATCTTGGCTCATTGCCGCTTAGAATAAGTTGTTCATAATTTCACCTAGTTCTTTTATCTATACTCAGAAGCTTAAATCCAAAGGAAATGTACGAGAATCATATTGAAAACTTGATCGCAACCGACACTTACTTGATACATGCTGAGCAAGTCGTTCAAAGCGGGCACGTTGGCGCCTCCCGTCTCTGGTATCCACCTGGAAATCACGCGATGTATCACTAAAACTTTTGTAATCAACTCAAATGTAAGTACTTTACGGATCTCACTATACATCATAAGACTACGTAGCACAATAGTCATAACTAAAAGCTGGTCGCAGAGCACAGCAAAATTCGAGCGTTGACCCGCTGCTGTCTTTGTCCGTCACACGCGTGCAGTAATATTGCCCTCACGCTCGCACTTAAGCACGTGCGTCGCAATTTCTCGCTCGACTTTCTCTGTTCTCCGCGATCGGCCTTTATAAATAATTAAGCAACCGTGAAATTATTACCATCACGGCGGCGGTATACCACTAACAGTCGATTCCTCCGGCTTCACTCACCATTGCCGCGTATTCTCGTCGTAGAACTTGACGTGTCTCAGCAACGAGGCATTGTACCAATCCGCGAAGACGACGAGCGAGAGTCCGCCGTCGACAGCTTTCTTCATAGCGGCCATCTCCTCGGGGAAGTACTCGTCCTCCGGGTCAACGAGTAACAGCGCGCCGTAGAGCGACGTGTCCACGCACGTCAGTGGTGTTCCTGATTGATTTGTTCTGGAATTAATATGCTGACAGCACTGCGCTCGCAGTGATTTTTTTAATACCTCGAATAGAAAGGGAGTCAGCTATTTATTATCAAAAAACAGCCACCAACGAGTCGGAATCGCGCACAGAATAGAACAGACAGCTGTACTGTCAAGAGACATTGTTTTAGTGAAATAAAACGGATAGGTGACTGATGTCTTTACATCGGGTTTAAATTGACGTGTTTCGGGTCCTTTCGTATCCCGTCATAAGGAGCAGCGCATCACAGCGGCTGCAGATAAACGCGCAATGGGGTTTTTCTGACATTGTTAATTTTGTTTTATTTCTCTTACTAGGTTTTTCCTGTCACTTCGTCCGCTTAAATGTTGAATTAAAAGCAATCCACAAATCTTTCATACTAACTTTGCGACCCCCTTAAACCGCCTTAAAAA
Source organism: Adoxophyes honmai (assembly GCA_005406045.1). Lineage (NCBI taxonomy): Eukaryota > Metazoa > Arthropoda > Insecta > Lepidoptera > Tortricidae > Adoxophyes > Adoxophyes honmai. Next base: position 72,403 of record BHDV01010700.1, read on the forward strand.
TGATTAAAAAAAATATTTTACACGTTTTTTATGACTGTCAATGATGAACCTTCATACTGAATTTCATTAGAATAACTTCAAAAACGATAAACTTTCATACTAACTTTACACCTTCATTTTATCCCCTTAGAGGGTGAATTTTCAAAAACCCTTTCGTAATGAGTCATTCGCGGAGCATGCAGAAAATCGAGCGTTGACCCCGCTGCTATCTGAGATAAGGTAATATTGTGCTCAGGCTCGCACAGTGCGACGCACGTGCTCAAGTGCGAGCGTGAGTGCAACACTGGACAAGTGCGACAGAGATAAATCAGCGGGTCACCGCTCGATTTTCGCTTTGCTCAGCCCCCGCATATTACCCATGACTTCCAAGTAGAACCCGTGCTCGCGCAGCCGCCGGTACATGTCCCGGAAGTTGGTGTGCACGTGGTCCGCATGCCAGTCGAGCGGGTCGTGCTTGGCGCGCAGGTCGTCCCGGGGGAAGTAGCCGCCCGGGTACCGGAGGCTGTGGAACTGGTCCCAGAGCAGGCGGCGCGACCGCACCGGGACCGGGATCACGCGCGCCCTGCGAAACACCGGTACAGGTTGCTAGGGTATTTTGGACTATAGGTAGAGACCTATGTGGGGTGAGCCCTACTTCTGTCGAATCGTAAGTAAGTAAGTAAACACTTTATTGTACAGTAGGAAAAAAACGCGAAATACAAAAAACTCATATACAAATGAAATGGCGAAGTACAAAGGCGGACTTATCCCTTAAGGGATCTCTTACAGCCAACCTTTGAGAGTCAATCGTGTTAAGCCGACAGATATATCCTTGTGTCCGCGGCGACTCTTTAGCTTTGGCTCGCGCATTAAAAGCTGTCTTTAACTGTTGCTCTGTTTTAAAACAATTTTTGTATACATAAATATGTACAGTCACCAGTACCAATATCTGATACAATAAGGCTGCAAAAACATCTGATACGACTCTATTACTTGAGGCAGTTCCCACTGCCAGATATTTTTGCATGCTCCGTCGTGGCAGATATTAATGCAGGTAAACTGTACTTATGAAAGTCTAAAGAGAAGGTCTGTGTTCAGCAGTGGACGTGTTATGGCCGAAATAATGATGATGAAATAAATGATGTGTTGTGTATAGTGTAATGTGATATAATGTCGTCGCATTAATCGAAGAGCCGTATAAGACGATAAGTAGATATAAAACTCTGCTATCACCAATGTGGCGATTTAAATGGTCAAGGGAATTTAAAAGATAAAGCTAGCAATACAAGTAAGGATTTGTCCGTCGGATCTGCCTGAAAGATGTGTCTTGCGGACACATCCCTCAATGTGTGGCGAGAAATTGACATCAATTTGTCCGCCGGGCGTTTATCAGCTGTTAGGGCTCAAAACTAAAAGATTGGGCACAGATTAGATACATGAGATTCAAGACAAGGATTAGATACAAGACGTAACGTGTATGGCTCGCTTAACAAGGTACAGAACAACTTAAAAGTCAAAGGTACAGTCAAAGAATTTGATAACTGTGCCACTTTGTACCTTTTCACAAGAAATGTCACTGTGACTTGCCAAGACTATCTACTAATAAAAGTAATTTGAAACTCATTATGAAAAGGTTCAAAATGGCACAGGTATCAATTTCCTTGACTGAACAAAATTGTGTTGAAAATGAAAGGCTATCCTCAGAAGCTACGAACCTTATTGGCAGCATGAGAGTGGCATTCCGGATCGCATTGTCACCGCTTTCGTCGTGGCTTTCGATTGTCACGTTCACGTGTCCCTGTTGTGAAATAAATTATTCCAATGTAGACGTCTCGTCATAAAAAAGCTACAAAAATAAACTCAGCAGTTATTTATGTGGCTGTGGTATAACGAAAGGAGCATAATTAGATGCTTCTATGGTTAATTATGTACAGTAGCATACATTACGGTATCTAGATTCATGTACCCAGTAATTCACAAAAATATTTGAAATCTCCAGTGATAAGGTAAAAGTACCAGTACTCGACGGCTCAACGCCCAATAAATGACACCCAACTGTCACCTTCACCTATCTTACTATGACATAAAGGTTGCAAGCTTGCAAGTGCCATGTATTGGGTCAGTGTCGAGCACAGGGACGTTTACCTTACGACATACAAAGAACGGCTAAAATAGCAGTAAAACCAAATTTCACAAACAATTGCGCATCAGCCTGCCTCGCCGAACGCATGTTCTAATTATGAAATAACATTATGTACTTTGTTTTCCTTTTCAGTCATCATAAATCAGTTTATTCCGGTATTGATCCATAATGTAAACATCACAGGTTTCTTAATGTAGGCCATTTGCTTTTAGCTTCTGAACATATAGTAGTAAAAATATGATTTAAGGATCTAGTAGAGACGTCAAATAATGCCCGCAGTGGTGTGTGCGTGTTGAAGATATGAAGCATTGATTTGCGTGTTACTCTTGATTGTTGTGAAATTCCTGTCGTATACATGTAGCCAGTGTCAATTACGAAAAAAAACAACTATACGATATTACATAGTACAACAACGCAGAGTCAAAAAACTCTTGGCGTATGCAGTCAGTTTTGAAGCTATTATATCACTTTTAACTTAAAATAGAATTAATCGATCGATATAACGAGTCTACAAAATAAAATAATGTATGAAAAATGTCATTAATTTATTCATACGTTTGTTCTGACTTCTGTAGTCAGTTACATTAATTGAAATAAAGTAGGACACTTCATTTTAATGACTGCTTATATAGATTCCCTGAATTAATTAACCAAGATTATATATACAATCAAAGTTATTATCATTTTAGCGATTATCAATATTATCATATTTATCATTCTGGTATTTTGTGATGTAGCAACATAACTTAATTCAGCAGGAAGTAAGAGATAAAAAAGGTCGGCAGGGTGTACTTGATTTGTCAATCTTGATACTGCTTTATCATCATTAATCATTACATTGTAGTATAATATTTTACTCACTTTAGGCAAGTTGGACTACAATATTATCGATACGATCAAGGAGCTAAAATTACGTGAATAACGTGAACCTTGAAGTGGGTAGGAACGGCGAAGGCAGTTGGGTTATGAACGGGGTGAATAAGGATGACAGAAGAGTGAAGTGGTTTTGTACGCTACTGCTATCTAGATAATATATTACATAATATTCTATTATAAAAGTGTCGATCTGACAATTTACCAAACTCACCTTCCTTAGTATGAAATGCTACTACGGATTGAAGCGCGATGTCTTACTTACTACTGTTACATTTATTTTTAATATTATGCAATAAATCACAAAAAAATACAAAAAAAAACCACACAATCCTTACCAATATATAAATGTGAAAGTGTGTTTGTTTTTTTGTTTGTTTGTTTGTTTGTTTGTTTGTTTGTTTGTCCGTCTTTCACGGCTAAACGGAGCGATGGATTGACGTGATTTTTTAGGTAGAGATAGTTTAGGGCACGGAGAGTGACATAGGCTACTTTTTATCCCGGAAAAAATTGATGTTCCCGAGGGAAAACAAGAATATAGTTTGCTTGATAGATCGATATCGATCGATGATAGATCGATATCAATCGATAACCGATCGATAGATAATAGATCGATGGCGCCGTGTGTCGTTTGAAACGAGAAGTTTTCTTATAGTTGTGCTTTATACCGCAATATAACCAAGTTCCACGCGGGCGGAAAGCTAGTTTATTAATAAAGTTAAGTTCAGTACACATTATGCAAAAAAAATTGTTGATTGTTAGTCTTTTCCCCACTTCCCCCGTTTTGAATAAAATCATAAATGACATGACGGAATTTGCCTTTGACCGTCTCTAGCGTACTGGGTAATAGAAGAAGCTCGACACCGTACGCCAAAGAAAATACCTAATTCTAGGAACATATACACTCACCTCAACAATGCCGTCGAAGTCCGACCCGCCCTCTAGCACGGTGAAGCTGAGCGCCAGCCACCCGGACCACGGCCATAGGATGTGGCTGAACTCGGCAGCGACCGAGAGCAACGGCCCGTGCGGCAAGTGAGGGTGCCAGTTCACAGCTCGCTGGAGAGAAACAAGGACTGAGACACAGTCGACATTCTAACCACTGGCATTAGTTTAGTTAGCGCTAGTTAATTTTGTTTCATAAGGAATGCGTTCAAGTTACTAGATTATTTACAATAAGAAATGAAGATGCGTTGCCAACCTTGAAGGGGTACAACTCCAGATCACAAATGTAAACACAAACTTATCAATGTTTTGGCCAGTAGCTCGTAGAATAGTATACAAAAATAGTAGACCTTAAATTATTACAAGCCATTCGGTAAAGGTAAACGTGAGGAAGCCAGCATTGGGCTTGCATGGGGGCTACACCCGATACTACTTTACAACACATTACAAAAATTCGAGTAAAGCAGAAAGTGGGTTAAATGGCCCCAAAAAGCCATTAATTAGTCTTATTGAGTTCGAAACCCTTTTTGAAAAAAAAAATCCGTCAAACTGTTAAATACACTGTTAAATAATCTACGATAACTTTAGTTCTATTAAGTGACACCTAACCAGTTCACATTTTTTACCCGGTTTTTCGTGACACGTTGTTGATGATGTTTACAGGGTGTTTTAGTACGCACGTACTCAAGTGCGGGCGTGAGGGCAATATTACTGGACATGTGCGACAGAGATGGGTAGTAGGGGGTCAACGCTCAAATTCCGCTGTGCTCCGCGACCGGGCTTTACTATAGACGTTTACAAGTTGATTTATGTATAGGGTACCACATGTCCGGAGACGCCGAGGCCGTTCACGACGGTGACGTTAGCGATAGTAGGCTGTCCGCTGTAGTAGAGAGGCTGCGTGCAGTATGGCCACATGTACTGGCACTCGGTCAGGTCGATGTACGCGGGACTCAGGCTCGCTTGCGGCTCGTACTCCTTTAGAAACTGGAAAGTATGCGCTATTAGGCAATGGTTATCAAACTGGATTAAATCAGGGTAAAGCACAGGCATCCATAACATTTTTTTAATCAGTTCACCTTAACTCAAGGGTCAATTAACAGCACGCATCTGGTTGACGTGAAGTGTCAATTTGATTTAACGATACTTTGCTAGCAGCTAAAACTGGTTGGTTCTGGTCCTGACCTCAGCTTAGCTCAGCAGTACGCGCGAGTTCGCGCGGGATGGAATACCTGTCACGTTCTGACGTGTCTAGTAAAACAGTGACAGGTATAATCTATCGAGCGCAACTCTACTCTAGTCGTGCTAAGCCTGCAGTTTCATAGAAATAAAGGGTTAAAAAAATCTAAACAGCTAGCTAGTTGGAGGCTTAATACATCGTCACGCCGTATTCCCTGCGGTGTAGGCAGAGACAACAGATCGCCATTCGCTCCTATCCTGGGATACTTCTCTCGCTTCACTCGCATTCATTACTCTCATCACGAGTAGGTACTCCTAATTTGGCCACTCTTTAAAACATCGGTGATCTGGTAGATATTCGTTCTTCGAGGGCGCCCTCTACTTGCCACAGGAGGCTTAATAAAGTGCAGTAATTCCTTTGCCGATGAAAGAAGGTAGCCTACCTGGTACGCGCTGATGAGGTCCAGCTTCCCGTGGCCCTGTTCGAACATGTTTGCGCCGGGCAGCCGGCGCGCCGTGACGCAGAGCGCCTGCTTCACCGCGGCCGGCGTCAGGCTCTGCCGCGGGACGCCGCTGGCCAGCAGCGCTATGGCGCCGGCGACTACCGGCGATGCCACCGATGTGCCTGGACAACCAATGTCAGTTTTAACACTACCAACGCCATGAGATTTCTATCGCGCCCCTCAACTGAGAACAGTTTAAAGGGAATACAAAGGAGAATTCATTTGAACACTGTAAAATGCAAATGTGTTGCTGTATCAGAACAATTCAGACTTTCTTTGTTTACGCCAATTACGCTACTGCACTCGCTTAAGGCGTTCATTGAATTTGTTCTAATCAACTTCAACTAACGTCTTCACATTAGACTACCTCCTTTACATTACGTGGTTGTTACAACGCAAAACCTAGTTTAATTGCCCTTTAGCACTTTTCACATGCATATTTGTCGTCAAACACAAATCAAAACCTCAATTAGTAATGTTTCCCTTGTCAGGGTTATCCAAAGAGCTCACCGCTGAGGGAGCGACACCCGCCAGTGACGCTCGACCCGCGCACTCCGCTGCCGTACGTCACGATGTCGGGCTTCATACGGCCGTAACCCTGTAACGACAAGTCATTGAAATGAAACGGTGATCACAATCACAATACATACACAAAAATATGTAGATGTATGGCCGAAAGTTGTGTATAATCTGGCCGAAAATTACCGTATATATTTTAACCAGTGGTCGGGGCTATACGCGTCTGAAAACCCTTGTGAAGTTTTTGTAGGAATTTTCATGATTTTTTTTTACGATAATCTGAAAATATTCCCCTGTCTTTTGTACGCCGGCTTATACCTAATCAAAAGCGTAGCATCGCAATGGCAAATAATTGCAGGTAGTACGTATGCGCTGACTAACAGGACTTGCGTACGGGACGTAAGGTAGGTAACACAGGGCGCAATGACCTGAAAAGCGATGAAACATTTGTCTCCCACAAGATCAATAATTAAAATTTTTAGGAAATATTTCACATGGGTTTTTAGTTGCGTATACCCGACCACTGGTAAATTTCTGGCTATATAACTGCTTTTTACCCAGTTACAAAGAAGTAAACGTGTTCAAAAATAATTCGTCTTTAGACGATTAACGCATCAGCCATGAATCCTCGACTCACATGGGGCAGTTCCCACGTGGTCATCCCGCGCGACGAGAACTTGGCGATGCGGTCGTCGAAGCCGATGCCGCCGACGCCGATCACGTCCATCTGGTCCGCCGGGTTGTTCAGCGTCCCGAAGAGAGGCCCGTCGTTGCCTATCGCTGACACCATTATCACCTAAACGTGAATAACGTGAGTGGTTAAAGCTAAAAGGTTCTTAGGCGAATTTTGTCTTAACCAAGGCTGGCCAAACCCAGACCCGCCAAGATCACTAAGCGGCCCGCCAAGGCATTTGCTGACGGCGCGCTGTGGCAGCGCTTTCACCTGATTGATCGTCATGGAAAATCGTTGTAACCCGCCGTCGTCACAGTCATAAGCATTTTTACTCATCTGGAAAATGTATTGGCCAGCCTTGATTTAGTTAGATGGTTGTTTCAAATATCAAAAACGGTGAATTATGATAGAAAGTTATAAGAATGTATAAGGGATTCGTTGGAAAGGATTGATAGAATCATTTCATCTAACTATCCTGATTGATTACAATCTTTACCTTTATTTCGGGTGATTATAGTGTGCTTACCTTATTCGCGCTGAGTTCCCACACTTTGTCCACAAACGGGTGGTCCATGAAATCTGGTCCTCCAATACTCAGGTTTAAAACGTCGATTTTGCGCATTATTGCATAGTTGAACGCATCCAGAAACCATGATGTATATGATACCTGGATTAAGAAAAAAATTAAATGAAACATTTTATGGGTTACGAAACAGTAAGATATAACTTAGGATACCCGATAGGATGTCCGGTTTGAGCTACAAGCATTTTATACCTAATACCGACCGACCTACATATACAGCAACACATAATACTCTTACCAAATCAAAAAGTAAACAAACAATTAACATGCATTCCATTAAAGACTTGTAAATAATTAAAATGATTATTTGATGTTCCCTAAATTGCTGCTCCTCTCTACTACACAAAGGTTTGATAAGTCCTTTTTTGTACTTTGTACTTTTATCTGGGACTTATCTGTACTTTATTTTTATTTTTGTTCAATGACGAGTTTTTACTTTACTAATTCAAAGATCGTAATTTCGTAAACAATAACAAAGAATCGCCTTGATATTGAGATAATCTCTTCAAAGACCCCTACTGCTGTCGTGTAGAGAAATAACCTGGGGCTATGTTGGTGTGAAGGTACCTGGTTATCAGTGAAGACTCTGAAGATGTGCAGATCGGCGTCAGGCGCGAAGCCGAGGCAGTCGGCTCGGGAGGCGATGACGCCGGCGACGAACGTCCCGTGCCCGAGGGCGTCGTCCAGAGAGTTCTCGCCCGTCCAGTCGGTGCGTTCGCGCACGCGACCGAAGTGCGGATGGTTGCGCGCTAAGCCCGTGTCAAACACTGCCACCTTTATGCCCTCGCCTGTGTCAAGAAACAAAGCTAGATAACTCTAGACGTCTAGACAAACCAGTAAATAATAGACTAAACGAGAACGCGAAAACAATAATAATGCTTGCCACTCATGATTCATTGAAGGCAATTAATATCGCGCAATTGGGCTAGGATATCGCGTACGACTGTCAGAAAACAAAGTAATAAGTGACTGATGTGAAAAAAATATTCAGTACAAGAGAACACGTGCAATATTACCGAAAAATTTTAATGAGAATCGGCGGGAAATTGTGTTCGCCACGGTTAGTTAAAACCAATAATTCTCCAAATACCACTGGCTATGCTTGTAAAATTAATACCTACTAAGTTATCTATAGACTTAAAAGTTTAACTTCAAAAATACATTTAAAAAAAAATACCTGTTACACCAAGGGACCAAAGTAAATCGGCTTTCAATACAGATGTTATCTGTCGGGGCACCGTTCTCAGAAGCTTGCGAGACGTATAACCACTCTGAAAGTAATGATTACAGTTAGAAAAAGCAATAAAATACTGTATAGCAGATACATTCATTCTTCTGAATACCCCAAAAGGGTGGGTAGAGCACATAATATGTTACACCGACAAAACCATGTCTATTTCACAATTCAAAGCCAATTTTAACAAAAGTTGTAGGTTTTAATTTAGGTGAAAGATGGATAATAGTGACGGGTTGCCAGCTACCTTAAATCTTAAAATAGAATAGATTTACGGCATGTCCCATTATTGAATAGGAAAATGAAATATCGACCATACATTATCTTAATAAGCCAAACCATCAATAGATTGAATATTGGGACCGTAAGACGGTATACCTCGCGTGGCTGCCGCAGAGAGCGCAGGGCGCGGGCGCGGTGGCTCCTCCAACCAGCATAGAGGCATCCGCCGGGCCCGCAGTCGTCCTGCAACGAACCAGCCTCCGTCAGACAACACCGCGTTTTGAGTACGGATATCCGCATCCACATCCGCAAATAATCAATGCGTAGTTTATGCGGATGCGGATTTTAAACAAGTCCGGACAAGAACGGCATTGCGGCGGCGCGCTATGACTTCGACGTTAGTTTTTAATGGGATTAATTTTCAAACCCTTTGCCTTGCAAAAACGTATGATTTCATTTACATCCGCATCCGCATCCCAATCCGCGTATGTGAGGTAAGTAACATGCGTGGATATAAAAAAAATAGGCATCCCTGGTCTATAAAAAAAGACAAGATATAGAGAAGACTAAGACTAAGAACCACCAGTCGCCACTAGGCGTGAACAGGCATTTAAACATTAATGATACTAATTTTGGATCCATGCACTGGATTTTTGAATCCATGTGCTCTGCCTACCCCTCTTGGGAATACAGGCGTGAGGATATGTATGTATGTATGTATGATACTAATTTCAAAATGCATAGCATGATTAACACACAAAATTATGAGTCAATAACCAGCATCATGCTAACAAGTAAATTTTATAGCAATTTCAGGGTAACTTTGTTGAAATATTGAGAATTTTCTTTGTTTCTACAATACTGTCTCGTACTAAGAGGCCTGTGCCCTGCAGTGGGACGTATATAGGCTGATGATGATGATGATGATGACAATACTGTACCAAAATTGCTATAAAATGTAAGTACAAGATTTTTAAGCATATCATATACACTTCTGTTTCAGTTGTTGTTTAAGCAAACCATAACTGTTGTAGCTATTTATGTGAATAGCCATGAAATAATGTGGTCTCCTGCTTCTTTAAACAACTGATAATAGGATGTGATAACACTAATCAGATTATTCTCCATGTATGGGCGAAGTAGACAAGGGCCAACAAATACTTCTCAAACATTCAACATGATCATGATAGAGTTGATTAATAGTAACAGTATGAGATGAATTTCATTTAAAGTGTTTTGAGGCATTATATAAACATTCAGACTCAATTCGCAAGCAGGAACCGAAGATAAAAACAATTTAGTCATGCTCATAATACACAATAAACATACTTATCATTGTGCACATACATATCTTGTCTTGAGAATTGATAAGGCATTTTTTCCATTAAAAATCTAACTTTAACATCTATTGAGACAGATTTGAAGTTTGAGTTTTACTTTTTTTTTAGTAAACTCTAAGACTTAGTTTAATTAGTCAATAGCAGCTGCATGTAAGAAGTAAATGTTAATACATGGTCATAGCACCCACATTTTAGCCATTTTCACTCTTTGACAGACATTGTATGCTGCATATTAACCAAGTTATCAATTTATAACTTCCACTGGGCATTATACTCCATGCATGGTGTCCTCACACACTTTATTAAGTTATTAAACAATGAAACTTACTCTTCAACAATTTTGTTGTTGATTGAAAGTTAAAATGAAAAACCATAGTTTAGAAGTATTAGTATAGATAATTTTTTTCAAATGAATTGATTGAAATTTTACATGAAATTGGATGTGTTTAAATAAATAAATAAATAGCATGAAACACCAGTATGCAATAAGCATGTAACAAGTCTATATGCATAAGAAGATAATGTTCCATGGCAGCTTTTACTTTAACATTGGACATTTTGGACATTTTTATATTGGAAGCTCAGCAAGTATAGTCAATAAACTGTTAAAATTAACAGCTAGATACACAAAAAAATTATGGAATGGCTAAAATTTCTAGTTTCTAATAAATATGTAGTAAATTTACTGACCTTAAGGGCAGGATTGTTATTATATCATATATCATTGTATTAACCCATTAATACCAACAAAATTCGAAACTAATCTTACTATCCTAAAGCACAGTTTGCAGTGGCTTTGCAGATACCATTAACTTCAACATACCTCCTTCACATATTTGATTGTCCGTTGAACCTGCCTCTGTGCAGTGACACGACGAACAGCAGGGTGATCTCGTAACGCGTCAAGAGCTCGTCTGCCGCCTTCCTCCAGTAGTATAACATCAAAATCACTTGGGTATTCCTTTGCTGGATTGTTTCTAGGTACAATGGTCCAATTGTGCACCTGTGGAGTTGCCATTCAATCAGTATCTACTATACACAGTGATTTTACTGTTATATAACATAAAATACAAGAATTATTTTAATTTATTTACCTGCTTCCGACTACTATAATTGCAAGGAGTATCAATAGGCGATAGGATAATTTAAAACAATCGGTCAAACTGGGTCTACATCCAAAACGCGTTGTTTATGCCAAATAGGTCAGCATACTCTCAGCTTGTTGACTTGCCATATTAAGCACACTATGTACTGTTAAGTTGTTAAAAATAAATACTACATACCCCGGCATTTCTCAATGCTGCTGTCACATAGTTTTCTCGAGTAGCACTAGGAAAATAGCCTTTAAACGTTATGATGTGTTCGCTGCCGACGACGCCTGTGCTGTACTCATAGTCAACGCGAGAAGAACTCGTTGCATTGCATGAAGTATCACTACCCACTACATCTTCGCCAGTACACAAAGATGAAAATATAAAACCCAGTAACAAGCAAACAATAAATTTATTTCCCCCCATAGTTTAATTATTTTATACAAGTGATTACATATTGTGAGAAAGTTTAACGGATATTTAATAGTTTTCGGTTTGAAGAACGTGGTTGAATAATGTAACCACTTACACGTGTGTACTTAAATACATTAGAAGATTTACAATAAAATAAAACTACAAACAATGGAGTGGAGACAACATACACCACTTGCAACCGCGACAGCGACAGCGACAGTCATCTCAGTCATGACAGTCATGTCGTCAGTGTCAGTCAGCTTAGCAAAGCTTCAAAATTTGACACAAATGACACTTGACAACAAGAAGACATATTTTTCTGTATTTTTTCTGTTCTGTTCAAGAACCAACCAAAACAAGAAGGTTCTTGGTTCTGTTTGTAACCCGTAGTATTTTTATTTCTTTGTGAAAAATATTTTGTTACAATATTTGCAGAAAAATGTTGATGATTGAAACAAAATAAACAAAACGTCTTTAGAAATAATTTACAAATAGAGCACTTAAGCCTTGGACCAAGTAAATAAGGACTGCGAGGTCCCCACTAAAGGCCGTTCCAAGACAAGTACCATAAGCAGAGATGCGCGTGTCCCTTTCTAATTGGGATGACAATGAGTTTTTGCAATATGGGACATTCAATGTCGTAATCTTACATACATCACGCTTAAATTCCCAGATGGGTTGGTTAGAGTATTTTTATGCACATTTAAAAGTTAAATTTGATCATCTACAAGCGTATAAATCTTATTTACTTCAATCAGTAAATTCAAAGCGCTTAACAATTATACGCCAATTATTAAAAATTAGTCGTCCATTTCTTTTGTTGAAAATTATCGGATAACTCATGTTAGATAAAACGAGTTTAGCTCGACATGTTTCGGACTAATTCGTAGCCCTTCATCTAGGATCTAAACTCGATTTATTTAACGTCCGTCCAATAATTTTCAACATGAGTGAGTCTCACGGTAGTTTAATGCATAACGTCCATTTCTCTGTTTATTCGATTGTCAACTTCTGTTATATGGGGGTACATACACACACACATACATATACATGGGGGTATAAACCGTGACCAATTTCACAATTCCTTGCCTTTTTTTAGCATAATTTAGTTTCCTTATCTTAAGTAGTTGGCTTATCTGTTAATATTGTAGGCAAATAACGTGGCTATCACAAACTATATGAAACATAATATAATCATATAATTACGCCTATGTTCCCAGATGGGGTAGGCAGAGCACACGAAACGTGAAATAGACATATCAATGAGTATGACTATTTCACGCTTCGCAGCCACTTCTAGCATTAGTTTAGGTTGAAAACAGATGGAAGTGGTAGCATAATAGTGTCAGGTTGTCAGCCTGTCGCTTAAAGAATACCTAAACTAAACCCATGTCCTTAGTCGCCTCTTAGGACATCCACCGAAGAAATGGAGAGTTCCTAGACCCGATACCATATATTTTAGTGACGTTAACGAAATTGACACATTGAAAAGGTTTGACATTTGATTGAAGTAATCTAGTCTGTAGTAGTTTTACTTAAGTATTTGATTACTCAAGAATTAAGCTTACAGCAGCGGTTTATAATAACGATTCCAAAGAAATGAATTACAAATGTAATCACACGAGACTATTACAGTAATTTTGATAACCTAGGTAATGAATTACCGAGGAATCACAATTACTCGAATGTAACCGTGTAATTAATTTCAATAGTAATTGATTACGCCTAATACTGTCCCATAATGCAAAAATTCATGGTCAATGTAAGGATTATGGCGACTTAAGGGGTTACCATTACAAAAAAGTAGACTTGATAGTGAATATGTTGTCTATTAAATTAAGTGTATATTAAAATCAAATAAATTAATGCGATTCTAATTCTTTGACACAAAACCGTTAAAATAAAATGATTGTATGAATTTTTCAGGTAAGTTTCTTGAGCGATGTTTTTTTTTTGACGTAAAGATTTTTTTAGGCTGGCAAGAATGACAAGAGGAGTGAGCGAGACAATGTGCTCCCTTGTTGCAGGCTCACGTGTCCTCAACTTGCCTCTATGTAGGGTTTCACGGAAAAAGGACTCTATTGGCTTGTGATATGGTTTATATTAATAAACGAACATTTCCCAAGTGCGCTATCATGTTAAGGGCCGATAGGACCTTCCTACATCAATGACTTAAGCATAGAGCTTAAGCATTTAAATCTCATTTCAATACACAAGGGGTTGGATTCGATTGCGTCTGATTGCGTCGGATTTGTCAATTTTTTTGAATTATGTCAGCTAAAATTCAAGTAAATCATATTAACGTGATGTGTTCATTTTTATACGATTATTAAGATTTATTTCATATTTTTTTTATTTTTATGATAGTATTGTTATAAAAAAGAAAGTATCGAACATATAAATGGCATACAATCTTGGAGAGAGATTCCTCAAAGATCCATTGTATTATAGGTTTTATGATCCCGGGGCTTACCAATATGAAGACGGACAAAAGATACAACCATCCCAGTTTCCATTTCTTTCAAATACACCTCGCAATACATCGAGTGCTAAACCAATTTGGACGCATTCGATTTATAGCACCGATGTTCCACGGAAAATTCCTAATATTACTTCCATGACGTCCAAAATCCCACGATTCCCTTACGAAGCCTTTAGCAAAGAAGATCTGGAGGAAATGCTATGCAGATGCGGAATCAAAGCACCATGTGAATGTCCAGTAGATGAAAAAGAGCAAGAGCCGGAAATTATTTGTCAAGGTCGAGTACCTAAATGTATATTTATAGGACAACCACCTGGTTGGAAAAAGTTTGTGAGAGTAAAGAAATTTATAATATCACCTCCATTTTACGACGCCAGAGTCAATGAATCAACAGCATTCTATCAAGGATGCAAGTGGAGCAAGTGGTCAGGTAACAGAACCGTAAAATCGTTAGATAAAATGCCTGGCCCTGCAGACTACACCCTTGAGAGAAAGCCAACTGATATTGAATTATGCGCTGAAAAAGTACGGGCTTACAAACGTAAAACCTCCAAACAATACCGATATATAGAAATGGTGCAACGCCGGAATATTTTAGATGGCGCACCTAGCCCGGCTACATATAGTCCAATGTTCCCAAAAGGCACAGATTTACAATATCTCGGCCCAAAAGCTGACAGATTTTTAACATCACTGTACGACGTAAGTCCAGGTCCTGCAGATCATTGGCTTAAAAGAGATTTTGATTTGTCTGACCCACCCGAAAAACCGAGCCGGGCCAGATTACCAGAACCTGCTTGTTTTGGTATGAAAGGCCAAAGGTTCAAACCTCGCAAGGAAGAAGGTCCTAGTCCGGCCAGTTATAGCCCGAGTTTTAAACCATGTCAATTCGTAACATGTCCAACAACACCTTTTGGATCAGCAACAATACGATTCAAACCAGATCCAATAGAAGAAAGCGATGAAGAGGATGATATTGGCGGATCACAGAAAGGTGAATCAGACGATAAAGAGCCATGCCCATCTCCCACGTGGCAATTTAGATCAAAGACTGTACGAATGAAACCCTTGGAAAAAAGGCTCAATAACTCGCGCCTTCCAGTCGTTCCTAAACCGAAGTGTAGGGTAACGCGGTCTTGGAAATTGCAATACATTGCTCCTTTTTTTTCCTCTGAAGGTAGATTTCAACCATGGTGTAATTATATTCCTGTTTTTGGAAAGCAAGGAACACCAGGACCCTGCTATTATAATTTAGAAAAACCCAGATGTGTTCCAGCTGTTAACCGTGGTCCACTTTGCCGATCTCCACGATTTAATTCGCCTTTGTTTCAATCACCGGCTCCTAATGAATATAAAGTAGGAGGAGGTGTTGAAACAGTATTAAACACTCATAATTCAAGATTAAAGAGCAATATTGAAAATCAACACAAATTTAGCTGGAAACCTCCTGTTGAAGCGAGGAAATTGAGTATAGAAGAAAAGGAAATTCTTCTACTTAATAAATGCATTTCACTATGTGAACCAGCACCTGAAGACGATACAACCCCAGTTGAACCAAACATTGATGACGGTGACAAAGTTCCCCTGCAGAAACAGAAACTACTACGATACTTCTTATATCGTCACCAAATACCTGCATGTTCTTAAATATAAGAAATTACTTACAAGTAATTTGACGCGTTACTTTTGTTACCACATTGCTTATGTTATGGTTGATACAGAAATATTCACGTTATACTAATGCAAACATAATTTTCTTATGTCTAGGGTTTATGCGTCTGATCTTTATCCTTTGATATAACGAGTAATTGAATTGGTGTAGGTAGGTACGTTGAAAGATTTCGAGCCAGTTCAACTTTGCTCGTTTTTATATCAGTTTTGTAAAGTATGTACCGTGTTCCACCACCACCATGTTCCATTTAAAACCCCAATAATGAAAACACCACTCGCAAAGGCTTTTTTGCGAATCAGGTTTGTCAAGTGTTTCAGTGTTTTAAGATTCTTATGATTACGAAATTAGATATTTTGGGTAGGTATATGGTTTTATAGGTAACATTAGGTACTTTACAAAACTGATATAAAAACGAACATGGCATAAAGAAAAAATCTGGTATTCCGGGAATCTGGCATTTTGATAAGCAGGTTTGTCGGCAATCTAGTATTTTGCAATTATGATTATGAATGGCGCTCTGTAATATTGTCTCTGCCTACCCCGCAGGGAATAAGGCGTGACGGTTATGTATCCCAATATTCAGTTTCAAATATTTTCGTAGACATTTTTGGAAAATTCTAATAGCAAGTATTTTTGTCTTTACAACAGACCAGACTGCTTGGACCATGCTTCCTTACCTTTAATAAAAAAAATAGGATCAACGTCAACGTCAACGTCAAAGTCAAAATGTCACAAATTAGTCCTAAAGTCCTATATAAATAAGTATTTGGACTATTTGAATGATTAGTTTAGTTTAGTTTAATGCAAGGCAAACTACAAACCCGTGTGCACGCAAGGCAAAGCGAAAGTAAGGTAAGTTATGATGCAACTGCGACTGTTTTACATATTGCATTATTTTTATTACTATTTAATTTTTTTTTTGAAACTCAACATAGGCGAAACCGTCGCTATAATATTAATAATTATATTTTGAATTAATTTTAATTTAAAACTAAACGTATATTTTGCTGAATACTATTCTTCGTAAATTCTTTTGTAAGGACACCGTACAGTCCGTATAGTAACTTGCGGTAACATTTCAGTGAAAAGAAGATAGGTTAACTTCTGGAGCAAGTCAATCAAATCAGTGTTTAACATTATAAACGTCATACAATTGAAATCTCAGGGATATTGTAAAGAATTTATAGCAATGTCTAGACTTGGTGCATTGCATTTAACCAAACCAACTAGCCCCAAGCACACAGCAACTGTAATATTCTTCCATGGATCTGGTAAGTTTTTATAACATCAACAATTAATTATTATTTATTACTAGCCAATGCTGGTGGCTTCATCCGTGTTATTTTCTGCCATAACAACCATGTCCTGGTTACTACGAATACAGGCCAAAAAAATTAGCAAAGTCAAATCCAAAAGATAATACATGGTGCTGTGACCAAGTGCAATATGAATTATTTTTTATGTATAAGATTAGTATGATGTGACAACAATCAGTTTTAACTTCTAGTGCCTATGTAAAATTGTGTTGTTGGGATTCCAACAATGGAAAAGGTGGTATATGTAACTGGTCATGCATTCTATCAATGTCATGTCAGATTGCCAATTGAATTTTGGAAATAATTTGATACCTAAGGTGGTTAAATATTGTTAAATTTTTTAATTTTCCCACACAACTTGTTTTTTTCTTTCATAAGATCCTGACAATAACAAATGAAAGTCAGAAGGTGTGAGTCAGGTGTTTTAAGTTATAAATAAATTAAAAATAACTATTTCAATCAAGGCATATTTAAATAATAGCTTGTAATTAAATACTAACAATAAACTAAATCTAATCTAGATATTTGCATGCCAACCTATCTGTTTAACCATGTCTCCAAACAACACAATCAATATCTTTAAGGCTGCTGTGTATTACCTAAAGCAAATGTTTTTTTAATTTAATTTCATCAGAAGCTAGGTCTTGGTCTAAAAAATATCCTTATTAAAGTTGATCCCAAAAATACTATGATTAATATTTTTGTTATTTTTAAAACAAAATTGTTTGACAGCTTAATTCCAAGCAGCATCACACATAATATGATTGCAGTATCATGTCCCGTGAACAGCGCTAAACATGTTTTCATGAATATCATGTTAAAAAAAATGTACCCCTAACCAGTAGAGAACCTTTCTTCGTCAGGTCATCTAATTAATAACAAGAATGCTGTTATCAACCGACATATACCTAGCTATAATATTGAAATAATCATATTCGAAGTCCTAACTGGTAAGGAGCTGGACCTTTGTTTCTTGACATTGATCATGTAATAAAAGTGTCCTGCGAAAGTCTTCTCCATTCTCGTCTATTTATTGTTAAACAAATGCAATTTGCCACGAAGCGTGAATGTCATGGATTTGTCTATGTAGCGTTTCGTGTGCTCTGGTAACCCCACTTGGGAATACAGTTGTTGTTTGTGCGTGTGCGTGCGTGTGTGGGTGTGAAACCAAACTTTTGTTGTCATGCTTTTGTAGTCCTTATGTCATCGGCCCGTCTTTTCTGTGGCCTTCTCTTGGGTAGGTACTATTCTGTGTATCTACACCCTTTATTTCTTCCCCTTATATTGTGCTATTTAAAACTACTGGGTAAAACAAAGTTTTACGAAGTATTTTATTGGTAGACCACTCAGAGTTTGTTGAGTGAACATTTCAAGTCCAAATATACGCCATCCCTGATATACCTACATAGAGTTTAAAAAAATATTTAGGTACATTTCAAGCCATTGCATCGCAAGATATTGTTAAAGATAATGTATTGTCCAAAAAATGAAAAGGTTTTTGCTGTTTTGTTTTTGTCTTTATGAAGTGTTTACTGTGAAACATTTGAAACATGTGAATTGCTTTAACTCATAAAAATTTGAATATGAATATCTGTATAGTGCGAGAACATTCCTCTTCTACAATAATACCTACATTGAAAAGACTTTGTTATTATAATTTCATTTTATCTTATTTGAGTCATAGACTTTGTATTGTACTTGGTCACAGTTAGTCGCGTACCTATCAAACATTCTCAGCTCGTCCTGTTAGCAGAGCCTCTAGGCCTCTAGTGTATTCAAAACGATAATGGAGTCGATAACGATTTCGGAATTGTATAGAGACGTGTCGACCGCGGCAGTTGTGCAAACGTTCTGCTGGCGGCGCTGTCTCAGTTTCCATACAATATTGCAATAATCGTTATCGACTGCATGATCGTTTTGAACACACTAGACTAGAGGCTCAGATTGTCCTGCAAACGGGAGACATTTCGAACTGGACAAATTGCAAATGGGGACGATATGGCGACAACCAGTTCACAATTAGCAGAAATGCAAATAGGTGTAAGTCTGTACATACTTACTTTGGATTCTATAATCATACTTAATCAAAGAATGCCAGATTGGGATCTAAGGCGGCCTTGACACCTGAAAGTTTCTTACGCAAGTCTTACGTAATTTATTGCAGGTTGCATTTACACATGATAAAAACTTTCAGTAAATAATGCTTACGAAAGTTTTTTGAAAGAAAACTTTCGGTAATTATTTCAAGCCCATTTACATTGCTAACTAGATCTGTAAGAAAAATGCCTTCTCAAAGTCGCCACGTACCCAAAGGGTAAAAACGGGACCCTATTACTGAGACTTCGCTGTCTGTCTGTCCGTCTGTAACCAGGCTGTATCTCACGAACCGTAAGAGCTAGAGTTGAAATTTTCACAGATGATGTATTTCTGTTGTCGCTATAACAACAAATACTAAAATTAAAATAATAATAATTAAGGGGGCTCTCATAGAAATAACGTGTTTTTTTTTGCTGTTTTGTGTCTATTTAAATTACTGTAACAGGTAAATACTTGAAATGCTCACAGAATATTTAATTAAATATCTACTTCAAAAGTAAATAATTAAGTTGAAATAAAATTTGTATTTTAGGGGGGCTCCCATACAAAAATTTTTGGTACGGAATCCTTAGTGCGCGAGTCCGACTCGCACTTGGCTAGTTTTTTGTTATTACGCGGTTCTTATATTCTTTATATTATTTGTAGTCTCATAGTATGGGGCGTGCCTCATAAGCAGCAATTACATAAAGTTTCTTGGACAAAGGACATTGTTTTCTTGCAAGTTCTCAACTTATCAATTTATTTCGATAAGTTGAAAGTCGCTTTCGTAAGCAAACTCGATCACGTTTACACTTGTAATTTTCCAACTTATGAAAGTTGTGAGAACTTACGGTAAGTTACTCACAACAAGTATTTACACTTGAAAGTTTATCGAAAGTTGCTTTCGTGAGTGACTTTCATAAGTAAAACTTTCAGGTGTAAAGGCCGCCTTATGACGGGACAGTATCTCGAAATATGATTTTTTTAAACATACCCCCACTACTTAAAATCTTGTCATGATAAATGCCGGAGACTGTACTGGGTATAATTTACGCTGATTTTACGCTCTTTGTTTGAAATGATGACGCAATCGTACGTTTATTTAGTTAACATTTATTTCATTTTATCTTTCAATATTGCGTTGTTATTAGAAGCTGATGGAACTAACCGAAATACTAAATATTTTCAGGTGACAGTGGTGGTAATATGAAAGAATGGGTGCAAATAATGGCAAAAAACTTCACTTTTCCTCACATCAAAGTTATGTTCCCCACTGCACCACTGCAGCCTTACTCTCCTAATGGGGGTGCCATGAGTAATGTATGGTTCGACCGAGCTGGGATTTCACCCAAGGTTCCAGAAAAACTCAACTCACTTTCTGAGATAGAAGTGGAAGTGAAGAATCTAATTCAAAATGAGAAACAACTAGGAATACCGAGCAGCCGAATAGTTTTAGGTAAGCTATTGTATGGTGTCTCTGATTTCCATAAAATTAACATCAGAATGAC
Source organism: Adoxophyes honmai (assembly GCA_005406045.1). Lineage (NCBI taxonomy): Eukaryota > Metazoa > Arthropoda > Insecta > Lepidoptera > Tortricidae > Adoxophyes > Adoxophyes honmai. Next base: position 93,155 of record BHDV01010700.1, read on the forward strand.
AAAGGCTCCGATAACCGTGATGATAGTCGTCCTAAATCCTTTTGTCGTTTCTTATACACATTTACCTACGTTGTTACTTGCAGTGACTTGTGAGTGAAACAAAATTTAAATGTTGTCTGACAACTTTTATTACTTAAGACTGATTTAAATCAAACGGGTATAAAATTTTGTCTTGAAATAAGTTACTCTTATCCGCTTTTTTTCTTACGTAAAGGCCCGACCACACCGCAGCTTAAAATCCGGTCTCGCTTCGGAATCGCAGTGTCGCGTCGTTTTCGCACCGTTTTCGCCGCGTGCTCCCCACACCGCAGCTTAAAAAACGGTGACGGTACGGAATCGCAATGACGTGCGTCACGATAATCTTTTTGTCGCAAACCTTCCAAACCGGTGCTTAAAATTCGCTGCGTCAAAATCATGCTTCAAATACCTATATGACATAAGTAAAGATCAACTGCACCCATCACAGTAACAAAACAAAAGAACGTGACTCAGTCGTCTCGTTCCTTTTTAAAATTTTAGACAGAATCTGATAATCTCTATGTGAAAAACGAAGTGTTACCGACAATAACCGAGAAACCCCGATTCGCAAATCTTTGCGTAAAAATCGCTCTATCTACAAGACAGCTGCGTCTTTTACGTCACCGGTGTGGTGTCTGCCATAAGATCTAGGTGTAATATTTTTTGCGATTTTTACGTTGATCAATTTACGGTGCGACAGCGTATTTTAAGCTGCGGCGTGGGAGCATGCGGCGAAACCGGTGCGAAAACGACGCGACACTGCGATTCCGAAGCGACACCAGATTTTAAGCTGCGGTGTGGTCGGACCTTAAAACTGCGATTTACTTGCGAGTAAAGAATACCTTATTGACTAAGTACAGATGTAGTGAGAAACTATTTTCCTTCGTAATTTTTCGGAAAAGGTAGTATTTATCGTACTCTCTCAAATAGCTTCAGTACCCATCTTAAAGCCGTAGGGGTAAGTCGCTTCAGCAGACCAATATATATATAGAGTGGATAATACGCAATCCAAATATTCGCTTTATTATCATTATTTTCAAATTACTTATAAAAACGTTGTATAGCCATGCTAAAACCTCGAAAACGGTTAAAAAAACCAGTCCAAGAAAATTATATTTAATATTAATCTGTATCATATCGGAAAATAGCATATTCAAAAATAGCAACAACTCAGAGTATTCTGGCAAAATTTTATTTTGTTGTCCTTTTAATTAATGTTTTAAAGTGGAGATAATGTTTGGTTTACTAGTGACAATAAAACTGAGTTGATATTTTCAAAGTTACAGGAAGTGGTTGTAACATCTCTATATTATACAATCACATTATTCATTTTGACATTTGACACTAAACAATAAAGTTTCATATTAATGGATATGAGAATGTCACTGATTTAATACGATCATTCATTGACAGTTCGGATGTCATCGTATTCCGATAAAGATCCGAGTTTTCCCGAAGGAAAATAGTTTCTCACTACATCTGTATCTCAACACGAAGTGGGCACAAATAGAAGCTCGTATTATTATAAAGTTATAATTAAAGTCGATATAACATTTTCTAACTTGAGAGTTTTTTTTTGGGCAAAAAATGGAACCCTTATTGATTCGCCATGTTTGTCTGTCTGTCTGTCCGTGCGTATGTCAAAGCTACTTTTTTCGGAAACTATAAGACCTTAATAGTAATAGAATACATCTTCTTACCAAGTTTCAACAGTAATCTATGAACCGCATTAAGATTTTCACACATAAATGGAAATAGAAACAATAAAATTTTAAGGTTCCTCTGCTTAGAACTGAAACTGATTTTTTTTCATCAAACTCGTGTGGGATGTCTATGGATAGGTCTTATAAAATTAGATAAATTTTTATGATAGCACTTTTTTCTAAAGTACCTAAATCGTTTGCGCGAGAGACATTTCCAAAGTGGAAAAATGTTTCCCCCAGGAGCGGCAGGGACGTCTCTCTATGTATACATGGAACATGATTACGCTCAGCTCACTCCAATTGGTTGCGTTGCGTTTCTTCTTTCTTGAAGATAAATAAAGTTTTTTGCGAGGTTTAAACAATAGGTGTGCACACCAACTTCAGTTTGAGTTTGAAATATCATTTATTTGCGTTGTTAGAGTTTATTAGTTTTGGAGGGTCGTTTTGCGTAATAGATTTTTTTCTTGTTCACTTTCAATTGTTTTTTTTTTCTAAAGAGGTGGCGGGAAAGGTAGGGTAGGATAGTGTTGCGAGTAAATAAAAATGTAGTGCGTTTTAATGTGTGAATGAATGTAAGCGTGAGAATAAAAATAATAGTTAAATAAATAAAAATAAGTAACATCGGCGCAGCCACTCCCCTCTAATCCAATTAGTCCGTTAGTTTAAAGAAAAATACGAGATAGGTACGTGTTTTTGAAGGTATAGATTACTATAGAATAGATCATCAAACTTCCGGAATGGGGAATTGTGACGTCACGCCGTGGTAAAGATTGTACACAAGAAAACTTCAGAGTACTGTATCCTTGTCATTTCTTGTTTGTCAATTAATTGAAAAAATACGTGTACAATATTTTGGTAATCTATCTGACTGTTTAGGGTCAGTTCACACGGAGACGAGACGCGACGCGGCGATGCATAAAGAGGCCAGTGATTTCGCGTTGCGCAGCGCGGCGCCGCATTACGTCTCGAGGGGCAGCGCTGCGTAATGCGACATGCTCTGAATACTCAATGAAATGTGAACCTTATCGTGTAGCGAATAAAGTATGTTTTGAGTTGGCAGCGCTACGTGCCCAGCATTGCTCCCGCATACCTCGCGGGGGGCGGCGCAGCGCGAAGCAGCGCTACGCCGCGCAACGTACTCTAAATACTCACAATGAAATGTGAATCAGGGATGTTATGGATATTATAATTTCGGATCCGGATATGGATATGGATAATGGTAAAATATAATATCGGTTTCGGTTACGGTTATGGATATTAAAATAATTTCGGATATCCGATAGTTTCGGATAATTTCGGTTACGGATATAAGATTTTTAAGGAACTGTAAACTTGTCACGACGTGTCATAGTACGAATTAACTGTGCACCTCGCGCTGTGACGTCAGTAGGTACCGGGAGTGGTGTCGCATTTTAGCGGAGTGCACATTTAATTCGTACGAGTTGTAATATTGACTCCGCCCTATCCGAAACTATCCGAAACTTTTCTTTTCGGATTCGGTTACGGTTATGGATATTTTTTTATTTCGGATATCCGATAGTTTCGGTTACGGATATGGATATCCATAACAACACTGATGTGAATCTTATCGCGTAGGAGATAAAGGATATTTTGAGTTGCTCTATTAAAATCTGCGTGCAGCGCCGCGTCGCGTCTCGTCTCGGTGTGAACTGATCTTTAGGTTATTTATTAGTTATTAAAAGGTAAAACTTTCGTTCTCCATGACATACCTACTTCTTGATTTAGTCGTAGTCTTATTATGTTCTCCAATAGTTCCCAATATTAATGCATAGTTCAACTGTTTTCCAGGTGGATTTTCTATGGGTGGCGCACTGACTTTGCACGCAGCCTATCGATGGGACAGGAGTATTGCAGGAGCCTTTGTGATTAGTTCTTTTCTGAATAATGACTCGGTCGTCTTCCAAGATTTGAAGGCTGCTACTGGTGATCAACGTAAGTGATTTATCTGTTTTTTATATTGGGAACTACAGCGAATTTTCCCTTGTTTGTATAAAGTACCTAGCCTAGGTACATACCATCATGGACACAATTAACAATACGATCTGTTAAATTTCTAAAATTGTAAATGAAGCTGTTATACTTATAACGAGATACACTGTATATTGATTTCGCTCACCCTACCCCTCTTGGGAATACAGGTGTGAGAATATGTATGTGTATGTAGATTTTGTAGTTGTATTGAATGTACTAAATACTAAACATGATGCCTAATTTAGTTACGACTATACTGTGTTTTTTTTAGCATGAGAAAGATTTTCAAAGAAGACAGTTGTAGGTTATTTAAAAAGGCACGACTCATGTTTCGAGTAAAATATAATTAACTGTCAAAACTTAAGTGTAAAATATTCGTTCCGAATCTATTTCACTGCAATTAAAGTAACAATCAAAAATAAAATGTTACGTTTTTCTTATAATATTAATAGTTATTCTTATATTAGTATTTAGTAAAACGATTAAAAATTTATTTCCGAAATGTGCATTATAAAAGACCTTAAGAAGCAGGGGTTATAAACGTAAATCGGAATGTTTGCTATACATCTGTCATGTCAAACAAACGTCACGTCACTCATATCTTATCTTTCACAAGAGCGAGTGCGATCGGTTAATTTGTTGTTCTGAGGTTTTTGCGTTGTTTTTGTTAATTGTTGCTTGTTTTCGTTAAAGTTATTTGTTGTATTGTTTTGTTATCGTTGTTATTATTGAATTTGTTAAAAATGGACAACGCCGAAGCCGGCCCGAGTGGTGTAAAAAAGCGTAAACAACGCAGCCCGCCAAATGTTGTGCCGTCACCAAAAAAGAAAAGACCAAAACAAAGTCCGCTTCATTCCGGTGAAAAACAAGTGGTGTTGAACATTCACAAGTAAGTCTCCGAAACATGGACCAAAGATGAATGCCCGTCTAAATTTGACATTGTGAAAAAGACGGCCGAAACTGCAGGGATTTCTAACGCCACTGTATATAGAATATTAAAAGAGCGTAAGCAAAATGATGGTATGACGTCCCCACCTGTACGTCAACGAAAACCATACAAATTTGGTGAATTGGATGAAATAACCTTGAGTGGTATCCGGAGAACTGTGCATAGTTTTTTTTTTTGATAATGAGATACCTACTCTGAACAAAGTGTTAGCAGCTATAAATTTGGATGAAACTTTGCCAGATATGTCTCGAAGCACCCTACATAAGATTCTGACTAAGACTCTGAAATTTAAATATGCAAAGAGGAGCCGTAAAAGTGCATTGATAAACAGAGATGAAATTGTTGTCTGGAGAATGCGTTACTTGAGCGAAATTAGGAGGCACAGAAGTGAAGGCGCAAAAATTTACTATTTGGATGAGACATGGGTTAATGAAGGTATGTTATCTACTATATAAAAATAAGTCGTGTTTTCCTTCCTGACGAAATACCTCCAGAACGCACGAACCGATTTGGCCAATTCTTTTTTTAAAATGTTCGTTGAAGTTCAGGGAAGGTTAGTAAAATGAGAAAGTGTGGAAAAAATTTGTGTAACATACTAAAAAACTAAAAAATCGTTCTCCCATACAAATTTTATCAACTCGAAAAAGCAGTAAGCGCCGCAATGTTTCATACATCTTACGCGTTTTTATTAAAACCTTCTCTCTTTAGCTCAAGAACGACGGAAGCGCCGCTGATTTTCATACGTCTCCCGCTTTTTTGCGAGCAAAATAGGTACTTTATATTATTCAGCACTAATGTCGTTATGGCGAAAGTTACTTACATTTTGTTAATAAATTAACCCTTATTCCCTAAGATACGCGGCTGTCAAAATTTATACTGAACTGACAAATTTTGACATTATTTACGGCATATTATCACCAGCCAGCTAGCCACTTGGCCACATAAAACCTATTTGGATGTTTAGATGTTTTGATACATTGTTGGTTTATGAATAACTAGCTGTGCCCGCGACTCCGTCCGCGTGGATGAGTGACTATTCCCATGCTATTCCCCCCCGTTTTTTCCACATGTTCCAATATTTCTTCGCTCCTATTAGTCGCTGCGTGATGTTATATAGCCTAAAGCCTTCCTCAATAAATGGTCTAACCAACACACAAATAATTTTTCAGTTCGAACCGATAGTTCCTGAGATTAGCGCGTTCAAACAAACAAACAACTCTTCAGCTTTGATTCGTCAAAGAAGATTAATTGTCTTTTTACTATTTACTAAAACGCCCTCGAATAGCGCGCAAAATTAAAATACACATACATACATATCCTCCGCCTGTATTCCCGAGAGGGGTAGGCAGAGCACATGAATTCAAAAATCCAGTGCCACGTTTAGCGATTTCAGAGCAACCAGATGATCAAACGTGATACTGCAGTGACAGGTAGCTAGCCCATCGCCCACAATACACTAACCCTTTCCCAGAGCCGACTCTTACGACACCCACGGGAAGAAAGGGGGAGGTGCTATTCTAACCCGGCACCACACGGGATATAAATTAAAATCCATACTAATATTATAAATGGGAAAGTGTTTGTTTGTTTATCAGTCTTTCACGGCTAAACGAAGCGACGTAGTGACGTGATTTTTGGGTGGAGCTGGAGATAGTTGAAGGGATGGAGAGTGACATAGGCTACTTTTTTTCTCTTCAAAACTCCCCATTTCACTAAAGTGAGAGGTGGAAGTTTGTGGAGAATACCGCAATTTTATACGTAGAAAGCTATAAATTCTGTGCTACCCCGAAATTAACGCGAGCGGAGCCGCGGGCAAAAGCTAGTTTATCATATATCTCATATAAACACACTTTTATTATGGTATTGGTGGTACCTGTCACAGGTATTTAATGTAGTTATTTTTATTCTATTACAGGACATACAAGATCATCAGTGTGGCAGGATACTGAAATAACATCGAATAAAGAAGCTCACCGTGCGGGTCTATCCACTGGATTAAAAAATCCATCAGGCAAAGGAAAACGACTGATTATATTGCATATTGGTAAATGCAATTTTTATAATTTTTTGTAGTGCTGAGGGTTATTTTAATTTTAAAGACTTTTTTTATGATTGTTTATGTAATTATCTTACACTTACAATTTAAATTACTTAGCAAATGCAATCATAGCGTTTTTTACAGTAGAGATAAATGGATTCACTTGCCAAGTTTTGCCGCTTAAGAATATTTTAGTTCAACATATTAGGTAGTGAGTTAAACTAATGTACAGGTTTTTTTTAGGATCATCGGATGGATTTCTGGAAGGTGCCGAATTAGTATTCGAAGCCAAGAAAGGTGATGGTGACTACCATTCGGAAATGGATGCCCACAACTTTGAAAAGTGGTTCTCGGGCCTAGCGGACAAAGTGGAAAAAGGGTCCGTAATTGTAATGGACAATGCCCCTTACCATTCAAGGAGGAAAGACGTAATCCCGACAACCAAAACAAGAAAGGCTGAAATTCAAAAATGGCTAACGGAAAAAAATATTCATTTTGACACGAAAGAAGTGAGAGGCCAACTGTTAAATAAAGTGAAACAACATAAACATTTATATCAAAGATACGTCATTGACGAAATGGCCACTAAAATGGGGTTCACAGTGCTACGGTTACCACCGTATCACTGTGAACTAAACCCCATAGAAATGATTTGTTCACAGGTAAAGGGGTATGTGGCCACACATAACAAGGACTTCAAAATGAAAACAATTAAAAAATTTGTGCCCGAAGCATTTTCGAAAATAAAGCCTGAAAATTGGGTATCATGTATACAACATGTAGTAAAAGAAGAAGAAAAGCTACTACGATTGGATAGTTTAATAGATGATGCAGTGGAAAAAATAATTATCACTGTAGGCGACTTATCCGATTCTTCGGAGTCTGATTCAGATAGTGAATAAATAAATGGGTTTTTCAACTTTGTTTTATTACTATGATCTGTTTTCTTGATAATTGGAATAAATTGGATCGAATCAAGAAATATCGAGAAAATATCAAGTATCACCATAAATTTTTTGTGTCTTGATACCAATATCAAATTACAGATTGACAGTGTAATCCATGCCAATGGCATTCTATTATTTATTTATGCTAGCTATACTGTTAAACCTAATGCAATAGAATTAGGCGAACAAGACCAGATAAAATATTTGCATGGATTGAATAGCGATTATTTAATACCCATAGGCATAGGTAAAATGTCAATAAAATGTTATTGATATACCTTTTTACTAGCAGCCAGATCTGTTTTTTATACTGTAGGTTTTTTATAACATTACATTTGTGCGTACTGATAAGTTATATTCTGGATTAGAGGCCATCCATAAAGTATGAATGGTCCCTTATAAATGTAAAGATATTCAGAAAGCATAATTTATGTCATTATGAGCCGTGTATGAGATAGTCAAAAGAGTAAGAGGATTCAATAAATAGGTTATATTAATAATAGAAAAGGTTTGTGATCGCTGCTTCTTTGTTTACCATTTTTCTCAACCTAAAAAAAACAAGGTATAAATTTCGATTTAATCGAACAAATATAAAATTTCTTCTTGGAAAGAGTCTCTCTTAGGGTGGCGGCACCAGTTATGGACGGTTTAAGTTGACAAGCACCAGTGATGGACACTTCATTCATAATTTAAAGTCCATAGAGTTGTGAATTGATTGTTGTAAAACAAATGACTTTTCCTTAGTGGGTAGTAAATAAGAGTCATTGTCCATTACTGGTTCTATGTCCATTACTGGTGCGGTCACCCTACCCGCTGTTTTCATTTGAAAAAATATGTAGTCGGTTACTTTATTCTCGTTTGCTTAAATGCACCCTAAAATAATCGCGACTCACCACAAAATCGTGTTATTGCGTTGATAGTCACCCTAAACGCTTTATCGGCATAATTTTATTTCGAAAAAATCTTAATCTGGTAATTGAAAAAGAATTGCATACTTTACTTCAGGAGTTCCCAACCAGGGGGGCGCGCCCCCCTTGTGGGGCGTAAAAGAATGTCAAGGGGGCCGGGGCCGGGAGACGTTTATGTTTTCAATAGACAAAATGTACCTACTTACACAAAGTACACAAAATTGAATGTTGTTAAAATAATGCTAGATTTATTGTAGGTTTTATAAATGTACGTTCTGAAAAAAATAATGGGGGGGGGGCATGAAAATATTATTTATGATCCGGGGAGGCGACGAAAAAAATGTTGGGAACCCCTGCTTTACTTGAACCGAATGAAAAAAGTGGGCTTACAGAAGGTCCCTCTATCTATTGATAGAAGCCTTAATTTAAAGCTCCTAACACCGCGGAGATGTTCGTAAGCCTTGTTTAAAGTAAGAAAGACACAATAATCATTTTGTCACATTTACCCAAGATGACCTTACATGAAAATATTGCAGTGCCACCCCTTCTACAATGCCATGGGGACAGTGACGACTTGGTGCTCAAGGAATGGGGTGAGGCGACATTCAAGGAACTGAGATCCCTCGGCGTCCAAGGCCAATTCCACACCATTCCGAGGTTGGGACATCAGATCAATAAAAAGACAATGAATCTCGTAAAGGACTTCATTGATAAACAGTTGCCTGATGTTTGAGGCTATGTTTTGAAATAGTGATTAGAAGTGGTTATACATTTTGTACCAATTCCGATGCAGCTTTGTTGCGTTGAAAGTATCAGTAAGTATATCATATTCTAGCTAGGTCTATAAGAGTGAATGACGTAATTGATCGTCTCTTCAGTTAGAAAATATTTATAAAAAAAAAAAGAATTTCTTTCATTTTTACAATGTTGCACTGAAATTGTTACAAAATTTATGATTAGTGGTGATTAGTACTTATAATATGAATAGTGATTGAAAGGCAATAAACAATAACTATTGTATTTTATTTGTTTTTTTTATCGTTTTATAGATTAGTCCAAAGTCAACCAACACAAAGAGACTATTTACCAACATAATATTTATATGATGATCTTGATGTACAATTTATACAATGATAGTCATGCATCATCGATGCTTCATTTACGATACCTAAGTATTGGCTGTGCCTTACGATTTTATTAAATTGTAATTAGTGATTTGTATCCCGTTGGCGCAGTAACTATTTCCTATTTTTACAGTGTACACATATATATGTATATGATTACATAGTGTTATGTTTAAGTTAATGTAAATCTAAAATAATGTAAATGTTTTTCAAACTGCTTTCAGTTCATATCGGCATTGAAACGAGGCTGAAAGATAAAAGCCAAAGCCGTTAAAATCTCTGAACAAGTTCCTTGTACATTGGACATAATGAAATTTATTAAATCAGACAGACAGATCTGCCAAGAAACTTGGTATGTCCCTCAAAGTTATTACTTTCAATTAAAATTATAGCGGACTCGTTATTATGGATAGTTATTTTTATAAAACTCGAACAACATATGTATTACAGTCGTCTAAACAAAATGTATGGAGTCAACCGCAAAATGAAAAGACCCCGTACCTAAAGTATGGAAAATGTGGTTTCAGTCAAATATTCTGAAATTTTTATATGTTATATAGACTTCAGTGCCCTGAACAAAACTCCATATGGGTGCTACCACGGTTTCCGGGTCCCTTTTCACGGGTGGACGGTTCGGGAATCCGTAAGGAACCCAATCGGTCCACTGGCCGCCCCGGTATTTGGCTTGTCCGTGGTGGCACCTTGCAAAGCGCAATCGAAGTTCCTCGCACTTCCCTGCCGCTGATGCCACCGGGTCCAATGGCCGCTATCGGTTCCTCTCTGTAAGCAGAAAGATAACGAGGCAATTCATCCACTGCCCGAAGACCTCGACTGAAACGCCGACTACGTTAAGCTACTTTTACACATGCTCTAAAATAGCATTGTAAAAAGCGTGCTATTGAGTATGCTCAATACGAGCATGCTTATAAGTAGTTTACATTTGCTAGCAATAAGCATGCTACTTTTAAGTATGCTCCTGAATAAGCATGCTCAAATGCTGTTTAGACGCGCTTAAAGCACGCCCCCTTCCTCCCGCGCGGCCCGCGCCGTAGGTAGCATGCTCAAAAATCGCACGGCTCGAAATAAGCGTGCTCACACCCCGACAAATATGGCCCACACCAATTCCTGTTGAGCGTTAAATAATTATAGGACCTGATTACTAACATACAATACAATTGAATATTTTATGTTATGTTATGATTATAATATGTACTTATTACATGATAACAATAATAATATAGAAATAAAATGTTGCTGACAGTTAAACTTGTTTTATTTGTATTAGATACTTTTATAAGCAGACCTAGAAATAAAATACCTTGCCATCTTGCGGGAAAGCAATTAGCACTAATATCTTGCACCTGATATGAGTGGTTCCAAGGTACTGTGATGTGACGTCATGGTTCAAAACAGAATTTTTTGTCTCAAATTGTTCCAAAGAACTACATACTAGCGATTCACCCGAGCTTACTTGTTAGTGACACAAAAGAACAAAATGAGATTTACCTTTCTCATTTTGTTCCAACATGAAATACTACTTAAAAATGTTTTACGGTTCTACTACTAGCATTGGCAGTAATCTGCCTTATTATTTTGTTCCAGGGCATATCAGTTCCATAGAACTAATGATAAACTTGAAACCTAAATGTTGGATGAAACAATTAGCACATTAATTTCTTATTCTGTTCTACGACGTTACAGTACCATGGGACAAATGGGAAGCACTCCCTGATATCAGAGTCATTTTCAGAATAAATGTACGTCACGAAATTGTCAGTAAATTGTTTCGTCATGAAGTGTCAGGAAATTGTTAAAGTAAGACTGCAAAATAAAAAAATATTTTGAGCTAGATTGCTAAAATAAATTAACACTAGATATAAAAATGTGTTTTTTACAGTTATATTAGTTTAGCATGGGAGCGACGATATTTGGCACATTGAATAATATTTATTCTACGTGACGGTAGATGGCGGCTCGTTCAAATTATAATTATAAAAATCATTGAATACTGTACTTAGCAACTAAAAAAAGGCTGAAGTACTAAATGGATAATAGTTTTCAATGTCTTCATATAATCATTCAATAAACTAATAACGTATTTATATTTTTTAACTACCAAAAGTGCTGCCATCTACTATCGAGTAGTAATTTGTACTTAACAACGACCAAAATGTTCTAGAAGCTTTTAAATAAATTGCGTATAACATTACTTACGAATGAAATGTGATGCCATTCATAGCACCAGAACGTTTGTCTGAGTAACTTTTACATATTAGAACACAACACTTCATTATGTTTTTCTTAAAAACGCGAAAATGTTGATAAATTGCGAATTTCGGGAGATGTGCCTCTGACGCATGCTGACAGCATACTAGCTTAGACCCCACCCACATTGATGACGTCAGGACACAATTTAGAATCACAGTGCACAATTGCATACGCCACCTCCTCTATGTTTTTGCTCTGAGGATATAGTCATATAGTAAATGTAAATAATGTTGCAATATGTAGGTACAAACGTATGTACCTACCTACTTTTAATTGCGTCAGATTTTTTTATTTTCTTAGTCAGGTTCTTGGGTGGTATTGGTAAGCTGTAAAATATGCAAGAGACGCAAGAGACAGCGTACTAGTACGCTAAGTGTACCTATCTTACAAAATACAGATACAAAAATTGTCGCTCTATGTAGGTATATCTAGTACGTTTCTAGTACTTCTTGTGATAACTGTTTAAACTTTAACAGGGTATTTTAACCTTTTAAATGAAAGGTTTACATTTTCGAAGTTATGAATGAACTCTTTGGTTGACCCTTACTTGAGCGTGGCTATTTGAGAAAGTTTTTTACTGACAAGTTAAATGTCAGTCATTACTTTATGTGATTGTATTTTATAGCTGGTGAATATAAAATATCCCAACAAAATGGGCCCTAAGAAAGGTAAAGATCTAACACTGGATGAAAACTATTGGCGCATATGCATAGAGGATGCTCCGTTAAATGATGAGTCTTGTTCAGTAAAAGTTTTAATCATGGAGCCAGCTGGTAGCGATCAAGACCGTATGTACTTGAACAAATTCGAAGTATTTGCTGCCGAAGAGAAGAGGTTTGTAATAAAGAATATTTGCAAAACCGAGACTATATTTATGGTGAATCAACTAGGTGGTGAAAAAAAGGTTAAAGATGATAATCTCCGCGTGTTTGAGGAAGGTCAAGCCTTTTTAAAGGATAAGAAAGATATCCCACCAGATATTTTAGCATTGATCATTAAACATCTCATTTTAAAAATGAAAGATGAATATCTATTTATACAACGCCAAAGACTAGAGGTGCGTGAAGGTATGCGTCAAGAATCTGCCACGATGATCGCAAGACCAGAAGTCAGAGGCACGGTCAATGTTAAACCTCCTGAACCACCAGAACCTCCACCTGAGCAGGCAAAACCTAAAGGGAAAAAAGGTGAACCAGAACCAGTAACCACAATTCCTGAACCAGATGAAGGTAAGAAGTATAATACATTATTAAGGGTGAGAGGAGAGGAGTGGAGAGATAAAGTTTACGTCGATGACTACCCGGTTGATGGACCGAATCTCTATGTCGCAGTCACAGGATTTGTCGAACCCTTACTAGCGGGGTGCCTTGTAAAAATCGGCGTTCCTTTGAAAGCTGTAGTTCAAATCAGAATAGACCCAACCTCAATAAAAATACCATCGACGTTATTGCGTTCTACCAAACGGGGTCAAAGTCAGACTGATATTCTTACCGAGAAATCGTTGAAATTCTGGGAAGATTTACAGCAACTCCGTATAAGCAGAGATACATCAGACGAATTTAAAGATACTGCGTTTGTAATATTTTCGCCGCCCTACTGGGATTCTGAAAATTTATCGGGAAACCCTGATAAAATTTATGATGAATTATGTTTTCTAATGTACGATGTACAAGATTTGACTCGACAACATGATCATTATTTAGAAAATTTAGATATTATTAAAATTCCGGAAGAGATTGAAGACGAGCGGTACAAAAAGTATTACCACCACCAAATCAGTGATTTGCCTCTCGAATGTGTCACAACATATTCAGTCTTAGATAGTATGCTTCAAACTGTTTGCAAGAGCCAAGAGATAAAAGAACAGAGTAGTAGGACATCCCTTTCAACTACTTTTACATTTACTCGGCCTAGTCCAGGGGAAGAAGACAAAGTGAAGAAAGCTGAAACTCTTGTAAACGACGTATTTAACGTCCTTTGCATGACAGATTCTAATAAAAAAGCATATCGCCTGACCTATGGAGAAGAATATGAAAATCATAGGGATCCAATCGTTATACACCACGGTGACAATGCTAAATGTCAGACATTTCATTTGGGTAATATAAATATGGATAATATAGTATTTTCTATGTTATTGGGCATGCCTATCAACCAATTATGGTTGAAACAAGATCGTCCACAGGGTGAATTGGAAGCAAAAGTTAACTTTCACGTGAATGTACTTTTGTCCTGCTTTGAGAGACCTGATGTAGAGACTGCTGAGCTTAGTAGGCTTCTTCACGTTTTAGCATGCAGAAAGTTGTACAACAATAGAAGCTCACTTAAAAAACATCACCTACCTTCTACAACAATATCGGAATTCAAAAAGGTTTATTTAAAACGCAGTGTTTTGGCAGAACCCATGCCTAAAGGCCCTACCTTATTTGCGTCTAGCAGCACCACGTCTCCTTCATTCCCCTCGATGACCAAAAGTGAGAATGCCTCTGAACTACAAGAGTCAAGTGATGAGGATCCAGATGTACGGCGTATCAAATTTTTATTTGACTGTCCTGACATTAGTGAACTTGTCTCTGCTGCTGAAATAGCTAATGGCGAACCATTATTAAACACGATTGATGATTTTGAGTATTTTGAAGATTTCTCAGGGACGCGTTCATTTCAAGTCCTACGCGACGCTTTTAATAAATTTAATTGTGTCGATTATAAATATTGCGAAGTGACTGATTGTTTTATATTGATGTTTTTTAATAGTCATGACAAAGACGGCTTAGCTCGTGAAGAGTGGAGAAGCCATTTAGCAACGCCACTTTGTTTACAAGATTTTTTCGACTTCGTTCTGGAGGAACGTTATGATTGGATTAAAAATGAGGAAAAAATCTATGATGACAATCTAGCTATAAACTCTCTTACTCAATCCAAGGAAGCGGTCAATCCAAATGCCTCAAAGTCTTGCGTAGAGAATCAAGACGTAGATATGGAGCTTCTAATGGAAGGTTCTCTTAAATTCCAAGAAATGGTTCAATTAGAAGAACCTGACGATCTAGAACCTGATGATGCTCCGTCTTCAACTAAAAAAACTGGATCTTCGCCTTCCACAGATAGAGATTCTAGTAGAAAAACTAAGTCAACTGCTGCTTCTAAAAGAACGTCATTATTGGCTCCTGTCAGTACCTCAGATGAGTCTATACCTATACCAAGTAAACCGTTTCAGGGATATGATTTGGGTGACAGAAGAGTCGAAGTCTTTGGAAAAGATGGCGTATTCTATTCTAAAGACGGAACGCGTGTTACCAGTATGTACACTTTATTAATTCCTGCTAATTTAGAATACGTTGTACTTAACGTAACGCCAGGAAACGGTACGAATGAATTTTGGGTTCATAGAGCTTTAGGAGACTTTGTGCCACTGGAAATGATAGATACATGTGAATCCTTTAGGATAAATAGTAAGGATCAAGTCATGATCAACATAAAAAAACAAAAATATGAAGTTCCTATACCAATTTTAACAACATCCATGACTGACAATCCAAAAACGAGGGAAAGTTTAATGAAATCGTCATCCGAAAATTTTAACGAAATGTCTCATATATTTGAAACAAGAACGTATCATTCTCTCTATGTTACCTGGCCCAATGGACTTATCACCGAATCCGTACATGAAAACAACTCTTCAGTTCTTTCTCATATTAAGCAGTTTTACGTCGAGCCAGTGCACAACTCAGATGAAGAAATGCGATGTATCAGTTTGAACGGAGAGGTCATCATTTTTAAGGATTCGGGTTACATAGAAGTTTTACGCCCTAACGGTAGTTTTATTAAAATAACTAAATATGGCAAAAGAGTGGTTGTAAACCCCAACATCATAGACGACCACCATAGCGATACGAGCTCAGATAAAAATAAGAAGGGTAAAGATAAAGGTAAAGATAAAACTCCAGAAAAAGATAAAGGCAAGGAAAAGCCTAGTAAACTGTCTTCCAAATCTTCGAAAAATCCTATTACTGATGATGAATTTTTACCGCTAGGTAAAAACACTGAATATGAATTATTTGTAGAAGAATTTGAGACAATCGAAACCAGTGGACTCCGACAAAAGTGGATAAACGACTGTTCCTTTGATATCGAAAAATTACTTATAAGGACCGCGACGGATTATTGTTTAGGTGAAGTATTTTCGCGGCGAATGGATGGGACACATATTTTATTGAACAAAAATGGTGTTCAAATTGTTACTTTCCCTAATGGCACAAGAATTATCACAAAGTTTACTATTGAAGATGAAGAAATATACCCGGAGTGGACCGAAGAAGAAATCGATTTCTTTGATTTATTTAGCACAACAAACATTGATGTAAACGAAATCGATGCAGAGACTTTAAAATCCAAGGCTTCACAGTCCCAAAAGAGTTACACAGGAACTAACTACAGTGCTACCAGCCATCGGAGCTCATCTTCTAAAAAACTTGAAGAAGAGGAAATAAAAAGTCACGTTCGCAAGGACGGATACATTTCAGTTCAAATCACCTTTGTCATTGAACACAAAAATTTTACTACCATCAGTATCAATAAAGCAGACGAAAAAATTACCGTAGACTCGCCCAATAATACGAGTGTAGTGCTGGATAAAAACAACCATTATGAAATAAGTCTGGATGCGGTAACAGTGGCAAAGTTTGAAGGTGAGAATTTGTTTATAGACTATGAAGCCTGTCCCGAATGCCGATCTAGCACGACATGCAAAATTAAAATATGCCAGAGTGAAATGTCTTCCTTGACTAAAATGCAACAACATTGGTTACGATTAAAAGATTCCTTTTGCAAGACTGTAGTTGTTAATGAGGAAGGTTGCATTCATTTAATGGACGAGGCTGCAGACTTCTGTAATGAAAATGGTCCAACTGAAAATAATCAGCAATCCCTTGCACGCGTGGGCGATTCAGAACGCGTTGATGACGACCGGGCGCCCGATGTAAAGTCTGAGAACTCTTATGTATCCCATGGAAAATGTAGGGAAATGTATCAAGCAAAGACAATGCGATTTTTCGTCCTTAGGCGGTAAGTTATTAAAAAGAAACGCTCGTGCCAAAAATTTGACGTTGTTTGTTACCCAAATTACCTTTCTATGAGGTATTAATAATGTATTACCTATAAAGTTTTTAAAATTACATTTCACCAAAATAATCAAGTCTGGTAAAGTTTCTGACTTAGCAAGATTTGAGTAGTGCAGGCAGTACACATATCGCTTTTTCTTTGGTAAAGCGATTCGTGAACTTAACCCTACTACTCCAAAACCTTGCCAAGTTAAATGGCAAAGTTTGTATCTTGATTGAACTTACCCCATTACAAAAACACCTAGCTAAGTTATTTGTCGGTAACTGTAATGGATTTTAGGCACGAGCGAAAAAAAAGCTTACATTGTATAATTGACTGAGTGTCGGAACATATACTTGTATTTGTTGTTCACAGCGAGTTGTCATGTTCAGAGCTGGTGCACCGTGCTCTCTTGGACCAATACAAGAAGGCATGTCGCTGGCAGCCTTGGTGCTCCATCAACGAGCATGATACTTTTGGAGACCACCGCAGCCTAGTGTCCTTGTTGACACCAGTGCATCTGACCGAAACTGAGGTTTGCATTCAACTTAATCAAGAGCCTATTCTTGAATAAAAATAATTTTAAACAAAAAAAAACCGACTTCAAATCTATACTAATATAATAAAGCTGAAGAGTTTGTTTGTTTGTTTGAACGCGCTAATCTCAGGAACTACTGGTGCGAATTGAAAAATATTTTTTGTGTTGGATAGACCATTTATCAAGGAAGCCTTTAAGCTTTATAACATCACGCTGCGACCAATAGGACCAAAGAAACAGTGGAAAATGTAGGAAAAACGGGGGAAATTTGTCACTATTCCACGCGGACGGAGT
>BHDV01010700.1:111186-124424 GCA_005406045.1 Adoxophyes honmai
AAAAAAAAAAAAAAAAAAAAAAAAAAAAAAAAAAAATTAGGTCGAATTGAGAACCTCCTCCTTTTTGAAGTCGGTTAAAAACAAACAAAGCTAGCTAATTTACTTTTTTTTTAGAAATGGCTAATGGATTCCAAGATGGCCAACAAGCCTGCATACTTGGCGTACAAGGATCTGAAGAAGGACACGGGCAAAGGGTTCTACCATTGGATGCGACCGTACCAGAGATTCGAGCCGAGCGCTATGAAACCAGCTAACGTGCTGCCGCCGAGACTGCCTCGAGCATTTATATTGAGGTATAAAATAACTTGGTGCTGGCGTATCTACCTATTATCTATTATCTCACTCTAGCAATCGACTTCGCACGCGCTTTGACAGATCGCAACGATGCAACCAGCAAAATATTGATGCAAATTACTTACGTCACGTTTAAAACCTGTGGATATGGTAGGTAGAGGTAGGTACTTACTTCCCACGGCATAGAAAAAACTAGTTTTTTCTGTTCTGTGGTAGGTACAATAAAGAGTTACATACATACATACATACATACATACATACTTCCCGATGCCCAATGATGATAACGATAACGACTAATGATAATGATGGACCTACGGATAATAAGTAGTAGGTGCAGGTACATACGGAATACTTCGAGCGCAAGGGCTACTCGCACTTGGCCGATTATTCCTTTAGAGATACCAATACCAGAACCTTTTTAGGGTTCCGTAGACCACAAGGAACTCTTATATTAGTTTCGACACTTTCGACCTGTCCGTCCGTCCGTCCGGGCTCGTACCTACTCCGCCGCTACTGCACCGATTGTCACAAAATTTGGTGGAGAGATGGATATTAAACTTCCAAAAGTTGGTTTTTAAAATTATGTAAAAATATTATAATGAATGAAAGTACTGTGTTAGTTGAAAAAATTGTTTTCACAGTCTCCACGTACCCCGACGAACATAGCGCCGGGGTGCATTAGCGATGTATTTATAGATTTATATTTTTAAAATACTATTCTGATACGTGCGCATTTTTTGGACATCAGACATCGTACGAGTTGCTTCGTGCTCTTGTTCTAGTTCAATGAATATATCCATGTATGTTACTAATGTAAAGGAGCAAAATTGTTTTTTTTTTGTTATCGCTGGCTACAAGGGTCAATTTTGAAACTACCTATCTGACTGTCTTGCCCTCTGCATGAAAGGCCGCAGGTCAAATCACTGGGCTACCATGGCTTAGAATTAATTTTCTTACCGCTATTATGAGGAAACTTCATTTCTGGGATGAACTCGGATTTAGTCTACATGGTAACAGTCGAACAGACAAGAGTTGGTTTCACGTGTATAATAAGTAGGTATATTTTCTACCAAATCCGCTGACAATAGTTTTTGCAGGAGTGAAATAAAGCGCGTACACTCACGTCTTTTCATCGAGATAAGCTCGACATGTCTCGGACTATTTCGTAACCCATCATCAAGTAGATTTAGTCCAGTCATTATTGACATCCGAAATCGAAAATTTAACAATAATTCCAAAAGTTTTCAAAAGTCCCCTCGATTTGCAGAACTTTTGCAATTTTCTTGAAGGTGAAAAAATCAAAAAATTACATTTTTGCAAATTGCATAAAGTTCCGCATCGCGTATGAGGTTGCAAATTTGTAAATGCATCAGAATAGATGTTTTCGAAGTTTGCAACCAAGTTTCAAAACTTTTGTAATTTTTCCGAGACAGCCTTGCTCAAAAATGGACCACGAATTTAAAACGAATTATAAATAAACATGTTCCGGTCGACCAAAAAGGTTGCAAATTTATACAACCGTTCGGTATATTTTTCCGATGTATGTGTCAAGTTTGCAGAACTTTTGGAACGTTTTCCTTCAATTTAATAAAGAAAAACATTAATTTTTAATAACAAAAAATGTTCCGTACACTTGAATTGGTTGCAAATTTGACACGTGATGTAAAATAGTATATTTAACACAACTCCAACTTTGCAGAACTTTTGGAATTTTTTTCACGACCATACAGCAAAAATTAATTAAATTGCAATTTTAACAATGTTCCGGACTGCGGACAAGGTTGCAAAATGAGATTTATTGTTGTCTCAATGTACCATTCACTAGACCGAAGTTTGAAAACTTTTGGAATTATAATGAATTGATTTTCTTGACTGGTAAAGGATAGGTGTGGCGTAGGCCTCTAAAATTAGTTCAATTCACTGTGTTCAAAAAAACCGGCAGAACTTTAGAAAAGCAATGGAAGGAAGAGGAGAGGAGCCAGCTTAAGGGAGCCCGGGAGCTCCTGAACGCGATACTGCGGTACCGGCGCGTCATGGAGTCCGACAGCGAGACCATCCTCCACGTGCCCATCGTCGACCTGCGGCCAGAGGACGAACGCCACATTGACGACATCGTGCAGGCGTTGGCGCACAGGTTTGTTATTAGGTAATCAGTAATAGTGGAGTGCCGTAAGGCATAAAAATAGTAAAACCTCGGAATCCAGGGACTGTCAATGAATCTGTATAGTAAGTGTTTGACTGCATTATTAAAACCTCAAATAAATAAGTAAAAAAAAAAAAATTGGCCGATCTCGATTACAACAAAAAAAAAATGAAAAATGAGAGGCGCAAGGGAGAAAAATTTTTTACAGTAGAGTTTTTAATTTTATATGTAATGAATTATGTTTACAAAGTAACTTTAATATTAATTTATTACATTTTTGCAAAAAATAATGAATAACATCAAAAATTTATCATTAACTACACTTGGGAGCAAAGAAATCGAGCCACCCTTGTAATTTTTACGTCGATGCTAATTGTATAAAGGTCTTAGGTGTTATCATTAAAATTCGAATACCATGTGAAAGATAATTTCGTCATCTATCGAATGACACAATTTTTAATGGTGGGGATGAGAATTTGCCGTTATTGTGGGCAATAGAATATACCCCCTTGTAATAACTCGTTAGTGCACGTATGATTATGCCAAAAATTGTTTATTTAATTGTAAATGTATATCATCTGTTTATGATACGTCATCTTGACACATCTCTGCTTGATTTTACATAAAAATAATATAAATAAACATGCATATTATCCCGTGCGTAGCAGCCCAAGCAGTTACTTTGCTGCAAACAGGATTGGGTCAACGTCAAGTGGCTTTACAACTGCACCTGACGTGATCGTCAGTTCAACGGGTGTTCCAGGGATTCCGAGTGACCTGTACTTTCTCCAGAAGACCTGGAACTGGCCGGGTACGCTCCGCTTTGGAGCAAGATAACCGCTTCATTGTTGTCAACTCGCTACGAAATCGACTACTCAACGCTGTTTTAGCTTCAGCAGAAGCTCCGAGAGACCCGAAATGTGTCCAAAAGCTGATGGAATGTTAGAAGGAGACTTACAGAGAAGAATTTAACTTAACACAAAGTTGAGATTGGTCTTAAACTCGCCCCGAGCCACCTTCAAGTACGACTGCACTTTGCTCGGGAACATGAAAATTTTTCACTTGAGCAATGGAAGCCTATACTTTTCTCTGACGAGTGCAGGATTGTTTTTTTTTGGAAACGACGATAGGGAGAGGGTCTACCAAAGGCCTGGAGAGCGATTTTCGCAATCCTGCATCGAAGAATGAGTCGCATATGGAAGCCAAACTTCACTCAATCCGGATCACTCAGTAGTACCTAAGAGAGGTCAATATCTCTGCAATGGGTTGCCCAGCACGGAGCCCGGACTTGAACCCAATAGAACACGTCTGGGACGTCCTCAAGAGACAAATTCGAGCTGGAAATCCTGCGCCTAAGACCCTGCAACAGCTTAAGACCGTGGTCGAGGAAGAATGGGCAGACATGCTACAAAACTTTCATCATAAACTCGTGCGTTTAATGAAAAACTGCATACATGCATGGCGATCGGCTAGAGGATGCATTACTCGGTAATAAAAACCGATAATTTCTTTAATTTTTTATAAAACTCTTTAATTATTAGTTGGTAAGTTTTAGTTTCTGTAAGTTCTTTCTTTTGTTATTATTTTGTTCATTTTTGTTTTTTTTTGTGAATTACTTATTGTATTATATATAAGTTATGATTTGACTATATTTATTCTGTAAAAGATTGTTAAATAAAAATGTTTTATATAAAAAATAAAAAAAAAAATAAAAAAATTGAGATCGCACAAATTTTTTTTTTAACATTTTTCTATATACTATTAAAAACACATTTCCAAAGTTTCGTAAAGATTCATTGACTGTCCCTGGATTCCGAGGTATAAACCTTACGGCACTCCACTATAATCACAATCTGACAACTTCGTGAACGAGCGTTCCTAACAGTGAGTGAGGTGCTACAGATATCAGCAGCAAGCTTAGCCCGACAGCCTATAGCCGTCACTGTCTAAGCAGAAACGTCAGAAAGTGACGGGAAGCCTATCCCGCGCGCGTACGGGTCACGCGTGCTGAGCGTCTAGTGTAATGAAAACGATGGTGAATTCGATAACGATTTCGTTTGCGAGTTATCATTATCATGGAATTGTATGGACCACGGCAGTTGTACAAACGTTCCGCTGTCGGCGCTGTCACAGTTTCCATACAATTTTACGATAACTCGCAAACGAAATCGTTATCGAATCCATCATTGTTTTGAATACACTAGACGTTCTGCTGTGCTAAGCCTACAGCGACTACAGGGGAGGCGGGGAATAGAACTGCATGTCGCTGTGACTACAGCGTCCCCGACTCCGTTTCTCAAACACAGAAATAGTAACGCACGAGGTTGGCAGATAGCAATGGTAGTAGAATTTCAGAAATATCGGTGCCAATTACCTCAAGTGACACAGTCTGATTCAACTGTCACAATTTCTGATTTTCTGCTCTGTGTTAGGTCTTCCTCTAAAACGGCTAAAATATAAAAAATGTCTATACCCCGACTGGTTTCCGTAACATTATTAAAACGTAGATATGTTTGCGGACGGCTACTTCCTCGAGAGAGGGTCGCGCTATCGTTTGTGCCGTAATCTTATCACAGGTCATTTTTTTGTTTTTATCTTATCTTTTATTCTGACCTACGACTACGATGGTTTGTTACATCAATTTATCATAATAATTATTTCCATATAGTGACGTTTGCATTCGAATTTTATCCCAAACGCTTCTTTTCCCACTATGGTTCCTTGCTGAACTTTTTCACCCTAGAATTTTTCTACAACTTTAATCAATAGAGAAACTGTCTATGTTAGGCTCGTCTTACGTTACATTTACATCGGCACCATAGGTCAAAAAGGAAATGGGACCTCTGCGTAAACGGAGCTCTGTAAGCGCCGTTACTGTGTCGATTTTAATTGGGAAAAAGTGTCACTAAAAATAAGCTTCAATAAAATTGTGAAAAAATTGTTTAGAAAAAAGTGCGAATAGGAATTATACTTCCTTATAATTATAACAATAAGGAAGTAAAGTAACAAATCATTTTATTCCACGAATGATAATGAGTGTAATTTGTGTAGAACAAAAAGGAATCGTTTGCCTTAAATTCTTAGGATATATGAAGACCTGAAATCTCGCCTGGCCGAGGACGCGCAGAGTCGCGCTAAACCTGACATCACGACCCGCCCACCTCCTTCTGAAGAACTATCTGTTGAAGGCGAATTCGAAGAAGGTTCGTTGATTTTTTACAGCAATAGCAACTTTCAACTAGTGACTCACAATGCGTGACTAACGGCGTTGCGAGCGAATTCTCAGTTCATTGCGCGACGGAAACTCGCTGAGTAGTGGATCCGGCTGCCGAACGCGCAATGGTCAATGATGTTAGCGTCACGCCGCTGGTCGCGTGTTGCTGTGGCCGCCGCGTCCCTGGTGGTCCGACTGTCCACTAACTGACTGATGCGACCATATTAGTTGCATCCTAGTACAGTCGCCAGCATTAATATCTGTCACAGCAGATCGTGCGAAAATATCTTGTATGTGTGCTGCCTTGTTGTGTGATATAATGATATTGATGCTGGTGACTTATCTTAATTGACTTGCCATAAGATAACATTTTTAAACAAATTAATTTCAAGCTGTAAGTTAAGAGCGTATCTACCTTTTTTACGCAAACGACACGTTATGCCTACCTACGTTACTTTAATACGAAAGCAACCTTCAATTTTGGGCATTGTAGGTAATAAAAAAACCTTCGTGGTATGGGTGACATTAAGTCTTGTAGTAAGTACTGCCTATTGAAACTTAATACAACAGAAACTATCATTACGCAGGATATAAACAATCCGTCACCTATCACTTATTTTATGAGCGCTTAGCCAAATCATCAGCTAGAGATATTCTAATCTATGTAGATACAACCCCCGATATCTAAATGGCAAGGTTTTAAGAAGTGGGGGTAAGTGCGCTTTACCACGTAAGATTTAGATGTCGGTCTGTCGGTAGGTTTTTTTTACAGGAACAGGAACTAACTCGAATCTTGTTGTAGGATATTTTGTCGACGATTTCAAGTTGCTAGAGGAGGAGCGCGAGAGCTTGACTCGGGAGGCGGATATTGCCGACGAGATGAGCCCGAACCTGCGCCGGTACTGGCGACGGCGCGCCGAAGAACTCAAAGAGGAAAACTTCTATTTGTAAGTTTGACTCAAAGCGTATTGCTTTTACTAGTTTTAAGATGACGTCGTGTTGGTTTTATCCGTCTCGTGTATTACTTGCGATACTTAAGTATCCCTCCATAGTCAATCAATCATCGCGCGCCTTCGGAAATGCAGTTTGTTGCGCTGTCGTTGAGACGAGTTTAAGTGTGACACCAGACAATAGTACATCTTCTCCACCACTAGCTTCCGCCCGCTGCTTTGCTCTAGTGACATCTCAAGGGTTCTGCGAAAATTTTGCAAAATTGGCGCCCTAGTAAAAGTAGTGTCGTACGAGTTGTCCTTCGTCATGCCGTCTGCGTTGGTCCAGGTACCTTCTTCGCGAGGGCAGCGTGCCGCCCTACTTCCGCAACGTCCTCGGCGGAGCCATTTGGTGGGAGATGAACTACACCGCCGGGGAAGCCGTCACCACCGCCGAACGTCGCAAGATGAAGTGCGTCTGCGGAGAGTCGCAGCCCGCGGAAGACGACATCCTACCATACATGTAAAGCCAATTAGGTGAACTCGTCAGGTCTGTTGTATTATGTTTTTGACCGTAGTAGGTACCAACTAGCCACAAGGGGCGCTCACAAATGTGTCATTTGTTTTCGCTGCGGTTCAACAATTTCGAATTAGCGTCAATGTGTGTCACAGTTCCTTTTTGCCAACAAACTAATGTTGTTTTTGGACTCGTTTCATTTCAACTATCCTTAACGGAAAAATTATAAAACAATACCTATATTGAGATGTTACACATATTTTCCTTGTTTTACAAGCAACAGTTGTTCAGTATGGCGTGATAAGAAACTCGGTACATTGTAATTTTATGGTTTATTATTTCAACTAATTAATGTGGAATAATGTCAATTTAGTCCTATTTGATAATCCATGTTAAGGTTGTTTTGATTTCAAAATAAATAGTTGTAATTATTTGCCGTTTAATGTCTATACTTATAAGTATGAGAGTTATGTTTATTTAGTTAAAACAAATCGCAGAAAATATAGTTTCAGGAAGGTATAACTTTGAGAAGGTCCATGCCAAAAAGATAAGATATTTTTTTCGGCTGCCTGTCAATGCAGCAGCACCGCTGATGATACTTCAGAGAGAGACGAAACACGTGTCTGGTTTCTATTGTTTTTGGTGGTAATTCAGTTTGAAAGCTACCAGTATTTTGTGTGGTCTGTCATGTCATGAGGGAATTAAGTTTTAGATTTCCTAGGTAAAGTTAGGAACATTCTATAGGCAGTATCAGAATCGTCGCGACGATCAGCCATAACATTCATGCCAAGTTTATTATCAAGCACGTTTCTTCACTGGAAGTATTCAGTTTGCTTTCTATACCTACCTATAGGTACTTAGTACCGTTCCACTTGCTATTTCGATTTTATTTTGGCTTAATTTTGTCTAGTACCTAGGATATGAAAGATAAACAAAATGTTATTAAACATTCACTATAATAGTGGTCGGCAACAAACTTGACCAGATTTTCTGACAGCGACAGTTTTCCGTAGTCAAATAGTCGGGCCCTAGGTTGGCAGCGTTTGTGCTACAAATATTTTGGGGGGACAAATGGAACACAAATCAGCTCAGGTGCAACAAAGATGTAACGAACAATGCAGCACGAACATACAAAGTTACCTACAACATTGTTATTCGATTGGGTTCAGGAAATCCTTGATATTTGAGTAGGCGGCTGCAAAACTGCTACCAAGCAGTTCCAGTAGCTATAGGTAGTATATAAGCGTTGGTCGTATCAGGTTCGGCTTATGATTGCGTATTGCTGACCGGTTGCTGACGATATGTTTACGACCACCGCTATGGGAACCAAACGTGTTATCTGACACCGTTTAAGACGCTCTACTACTGTTACAGTTAAACTGTCACGACGTGGGTCGTTTTCTGTCGGTGGCCGGTTCATTACGTGATTTATGCCCCATCAGGTTGGTCACAACTCTGTTTAATGTGGTCAGTGTTAAGTAGGTATCTCCATCGCAGTGTAAACGAATAGTAGGACAATTAACTACCGATTGGAGATTTTTTTACACTTCCTGGCGTAGATGTTGGTGTGATAGAAACGTCGGCGCAATCAAGGTGCTTAGAATTCGACAAGTGGACACTTGGACCGGCAAGGAGTTTTTTGCACATGCAGTGAGTTCTACTATAATGGAAGGAATATTTTGTTCTGTACCGGTATCATATCTCGAGATACGAGTAACATAAGCCTATTTCATTATCTCTGATATGTTTTAGACTGGAAAAGTAGGACGATCGCACGAGCGAGGTTCCGTCCGTAAAACAATCGGGAGCATCCCCTATTGGCGCCTGGCAGCGGGTGGTGTGGCCTTTCTCGCCAATTTGGTGCTGAAGCGAATGGCGGGACGGAGCAGGTCGACGTAGGCGACTTCGTGAGTAGTTTTCCCCACCGTTTTTTCCGGCTCGACGCCGTCGCACCGGCAGCCAGTGGCGAGGTGGCGCGGCGAGCGCGGCGATTGGTCCGCAGTGCGACCAATGTCGGCGCCGCGCGAGCGTGTGCCCTAGGCACGAAAGGGACCGCAGGACCGAGCACCGAGCCTTGCCGCCGCGAGCCGAGCGCGCCGCGGACAGTCCGCCCGGGCCCTTGCGTAGGACCGCGTGCCCACGCCATTTGCATGCTCCACCACTGTTTGTCAACAAAACTTTTTAATGGTGCGTGCATGTGCAATCCTCGAGGATAATAAGGACGTGTCTCGTAAACTTGGGTTTTCACGTGAGTAGTGGCAAAATTTATTTATGTTTCCCCGCCGCGCTAATAGATGGCGCTAAGTGTCGCGTTGAATAACCCACACCGTGTCATTGAACCGGGCCGGAGTTAGGCCGTTGTTGTGCACTTTTATCACAGTGCGTTTGTTTTTGTCCGCTTTACTCAAACTTGTTATGAGGGAGGGGTGTATGAACGAAATCGAGGTTGACGTTGGCAGTCAAGTGGCACTATACAATTTGTCAGCTGACAGGAATCTGTTAAGCGTTGAAAAACTTAAAATCTACGATAGTACCTAACTGTGGTAGTAGACCTTGAGGGCGGTGTTATCTCTGGTTGACTTTTTTACGTGCTAAGGTTAAGCGATATAGCTGGCTTTGTGAAGTGCATTCACCGCTCGATTTAGAGGCCGAGAAGATTCTAATATGCATCTGGCTTGAATCTTATTAGTAAGCCGAGCTGGCGAAGTGCTAACATGGCATAGCAAATATTTGACGCGGTTTCGACGGGCGTCAGTGTAGGTTCATGCTAATGCACGTAGCGTAGGTACCTACATACCTAATGTATGCATTGAGTCTTCTTACACACTACGCAACTACCTCTTCAAGTTACGTACCTACATAACTTTTTTAGGTTGAAAATCCATGAAGCCAATGTCAAATATCAAGTTTCCCATATCACAAGTTTGGTCTCAAGAGAATAGTTGAAATTACTACGTAGCAAGGTACCTACTACGGATTGCATATCGCATCCACTTAGCTATACAATCTGTTTTTTTTTAATGGAGCATAACGCTGTGTAATAAGATTCAATTTAGTTTGAACAAATTGGTAAAAGTCATTGTAAAAGTGTATGCTTTTGGCGTGTTGGCCTACCGATTTTTTAAGTTCAGTTATTTAGAATTTAGATATTTTAGGCTAAATCGTTTTAGCGTAAGACTCCTAAATTCTCCTAATTTCTTATTTTGATCACAATTCATTCGGCTAACACCCTAATAAGAAAAAAAATCAAGCAGAAAAGCAATCCTGTTCATCCCCGTATTGTCGCGGTTTTAAAATAACATCTCTACATTTCTTCCTAGGAGGCGACTAAGGGAATAGGTTTTAAGAAACAGACTAACAACCTGCCTGACTAAATACCTCCTTATCTAACTTTAGACCTAAAATATGATTAAGTGTCTAACAAATGCGAAATACACAGTCATGGTTTTATTTATGTAAGTTTCGTTTGCTCTGCCTATCCCATTTGGAAATACATTCGTAATGTCTATGTATTTATGTAACACATACCAACATACTAAGTAGGGATTGTTTAAGATCCTATAAATCATTCATACAAAACTGTTTTTTGACTGATTTGTTTAAAAGTATACGGGAGCTACCTAATATTATTCAAAATAGAATTATTTCTAACATTTATTATAATTTGGTAGGTGTAGAAGGCACCTAATATAGCGAGGTTTAGGCGGTGAATCGAACGGCAGCCACACACTTTTTTGTGCAGTTTTACGCATTTGTTCCATTTGAGATATCCATATCAACATGTGCCGATCAACTATTTTATTTTGTTAATCTGTCCCATAAATCAGAGATGTTAGTGGTAGAGTTTCTTAGAAAAATCTTTTAAAATATGTCCAGGCTCGTGTTGACATCTTAAAGTAACTAACCTAACCTAACTTGTGTTTAAACTGTAACAATCTCTGAAGCTCTGTGGAATATATCCTAGCAAATCACAATTTTACTGGATGCCTTATGAGTATGAGACATCACCACGGCCACCAGCAGCATAAATTAGTTTTACTGATCCTTTAATGTTAAAGTTATTGAAGTTTACAAACTAGGCAGGTCCAACTATCTAAGTAAGTTTGTAAATCTTACCAAACTCTCCAAAAATACATATAAGCCTAAATCCTTTTTTAAAGACTTCTTTGAACTTTGGATAACCTTTTTCTAATTCCATTTTTTAGGGCAGCGCAGACGACAGACTTTTGTGCGATCGAGTCTGCGGAGCAATAAAAACTGTGAATGGAAACTGTCTGCGCGCCATTCAGAGATTTTATTGCTCCGCAGACTCGATCGCACAAAAGTCTGTCGTCTGCGCAGCGCCTTAGGGCAAAGCTGCGCTCCGTACAAGCAATTTTAAATTCAGCCGCGCGCAACTTACAAAGTATTTTACTTTTCCGCACTGTTACAGTATATTCTAGGCACGGTTTAATCGTATGGATGATGGATGTCGTATTGTTCGGACCTGCGCCTACTAAATCATGCGCTCACAAACAAACACTAACATTTTAATGAAATGCAAAGTTTTGCCCGCCCGCATTTCGTCTTCGTAGCAATGACCAATAAGACCCCCGTTTGACACGAGCGACCATGTTACCCAGAGCTCAACTTAAATTGGACATTTATATTTCCAATTTCCAAAATGGGCAGTTCTAGGGATAAATCTTGGGACTCATGTACCTTATTTCAATACCAAGTTCCGTCGAAATCTCTTCAGCGGCTGAAGCGTGACAGATAGATTGACATCCACATTCATAATAGGTATTATTTGATATTTTGTAAAACTAAACAGCATGGTTCAACATTATAAAAAAATAAGGATGCAGGTTTTTGCGTCTGTTTAAGGTAGTATGATGTGTGATTTGTTCTTCACTGTCCACTAATTGCCCGTCCTGTCCTCAACGGTCACACTCGTGCGCAAGAGGTGAACCAGAACGGGAAGCTTCCTGCCGGGCTTACTGCTTGTAATACTGTTGTGTTCAAGGCCCTGTCCCCTTAGCACGGTAGGGCGCGAGTAGAGATACGCGCGACATAGACTATACCTGTCACTGGCTAACTAGAGACGTCAGAAAGTGACGGGTAGACTATTCCGCGCGCGACGCGACCAGAGCCTGTTGCCTTGATAAGCCTACAGGTGCCAATGCACCTTCAAAATGTAAAAGACACGTTTGGTCTCTTGAGAAATTAATATTTATTCCAGAATTAGGTTTTAAAGTACCTACCTAAAAGTAAAAAAAAGCGCTCTACATTCGCCGTCGGCTGACTTTGATTATTGTGTCATTTAGTAAATCCTTTTCCAAAAATATCTAATGAAAGGTTGGATCGATTATGGCTCTGCAGTCAATAATTTTTCGAAAATATAAAGACAAATTAAATTATATCCAGCCAGACTAGTAGGTATTGTGGTCCAAAAAGTGTCAAGACTCATGAAAAAATATTACTCACTTCCTTATAGGTATTTATAACTCAAATACCATCACTGCTTTCTACGACGACGTTGTCTTTCGTTAATTAGAACTTTCTATATTATAGCGTGTAGAGTTTTCGACGATTAATAGCTATCAGAGATTTTGCATTAATGCTTTAAATTAAAAACTTTTTTAATCGGAACAAAAAATAGTCTACTGGTACATAAGTAACTGATATTTCAAAATAATATTTTGATAATGAGTTGTGATTGTTTAAAAAAAATCACCGTGTACAAATTACCTGCGCTTCTCCTGGGATTCCTTATTGCCGACTAAATAATTAACTATAACAACCTTGCGCCCTGTCCGGCGGAACTAAATTGAGTCGATTCGCTACGGAACTGACCAGAAACCGGAAAGACTACTAAACAAGTCATAGAACGGAGCGAACACATCTTTATTCCATGCCTTTCGTATTCCAATCAGATTCAAAAAGCCGTACCTATATTTGCGCAATTCCGCGAGTTGGAGGCGTTGGCGACGCGCCGTTGACCCGTCGGCGTCGAGGGATAAAGAAAGAATCTGCCTACATTTAATCTTAACTGATGTCTGTTAGGATATTTTTTCTCAGGAATCATTGAAGTACAGGAATGCGTGATGATATAGGTATACGGCACGGGCGTAGCCAGGATTTAGTTTCGGGGGGGGTTTG
>BHDV01010727.1:422-15001 GCA_005406045.1 Adoxophyes honmai
GGGGGGGGGCTCTATCAGTTCCAGCTACTGTTTATATTAGCGACGCAATAGAACCGTACAGCCTTACTCTATTCCACAAAGGGACACGAAAACAAGTTATCCATCACGATAGCCATACATATTATTAGTAGTAGTAGTACTAGTTCTACGAGATTTGAAGTGAATGATGACACACACAACTTCAGGTATAATTGATTGTATAAAGGAGAATGAATGAATTGAACCGAGTGAATGTCAAAATCCCGTTGACATTACAGGACATGTTCTAATATGTGTCGACTGTCGAACCTACCCTCAACCAGGTGGTGCGCCGTCTCGACGCAGCGCAGCGCGGCGGAGGCGAACACGCGGGAAATGCGCACGCGCGCCAGCCGCAGCCCCTCGCCCACCAGCGTGGCCTGCAGCCGCCCCACGCGCGTCAGCGGCGTGTCCTTGCTGTACGAGTCCATGCCGCCCGCCCTGGAACCGAACACGACTCTTGGTTACGAGAGTAATAGTTAAATGTGCATGAAGGGCGGCGAAAAGGATATTACTAACGAGTCTGTTAGAAATCCGACTGTAAATGTATCCTTTTCATTTTACTGTTAGTGAATACTATAGTAGATTTATGTTTAAAATTAGACGTATTTTCTAGTTTTTGGTTGCACCATAAGAACAATTACATTATTCGATATCAAACTTGGCACGATTTCAGAGAGTGAGAGACATAATAAATTCTCTTTCGCACTTACAAGCACTCTCTCTCTCTCTCTGTCTCTCTTTCTCTTTGGCGCCATCTCGATGATATCTCTGTTCACAATCATGTCATGTACAGAAATTATCCGAATCAGACGGAATTAGATAGGTTAGAAATAATGACGCGTACTGGAGTACAGGAGTAACAACTTTTATGTAATGAAGTAAGCAAATGATAATTAGGCACTGACCTCTCCCCCAGCTGCAGCGGCATGTTGAGGTCCTTCCGCACATACCGCCCTTGCTCGTCGAAGCAGAACGGCACCCACGCGCCGTAGGTCAGGTCCACGCGCTCGCCGTGCCGCATCGCGAATATCCAGCGGCGCTCCGGCTGAGAACACACCCTCATTATTACACTCAATGTTTAAAATCATCAAGGGTATGCTGCGTTGATTTGGGCATGTGGAGAGAATGGATGAAGCAAGGATATGTAAGCAAATTTACAAGGGAAGTGTGTTTGGGCGAGTCGGTCGAGGGCGCCCCCGAAGAACGTATACCGACCAGATCGACGATGTACTAAAGGGAGGCCAAATTAGGAGTACCCGAAACCGTCGAACGTGTATGACAAGAGTTATGAATGTGAGTGAAACGAGAGAAGTATGTCAGAATAGAAGTTAATGGCGCTCTGTTGTCTCTGCCTACCCCGCAGGGAATAAGGCGTGACGGTTATGTATGTATGTATGTATGTATGTTTAAAATCAACAGGACCCTAAAAGACAAAACTAACTGGGACTTCTCGTTCATCTATGAAATGTAGCCCCTGGACAATTCGTTGTTAATTTGAAAATCTTGTGATTGTTAATTTGATTCCTGTAAAATGACTATTCCTTCTGCCTTCATTACACGTACCGAGTAGAGTGGCGAGAGAGTGTTCTCGGCCGAGTACTCGGTTCGTGTGTACTATTGTTTTCATAGAACACACGAACCGAGTACTCTGCCGAGAACACTCTCTCGCCACTCTACTCGGTACGTGTGATCAAGGCGTTAGGGCAGCTGGCCTCTTTGCCATCCGGGAACACAAAAAAAATATTATTATGCTTATTACACATAATATGTACTATAGTATCATAAGTATACTCAAGCCCGCAACCCATTCGCTAAAAAGGCCCTTGTCTGCTAAAAAGGTTACCGACCACTGCCATAGTGTGTACTAAATAATAGTCATTGTCTATTACTGGTTCCTTGTCTATTACTGATGCCGATACCCTATATATAATGAACTTTGTCAGGCAACCGAATGTAACAACAAAAGTATTCGCCCGCTACTATTTCATGAAAATATAGATCACGTCAGTTTCAATAAAAAACGTATTAACTATGAAAAAGAAATTCGACAACGACTTCTGACTTATCAAATGAATCAACCGCTTTAACTGATACCCCAGCATTTATCTCAGAATACTTATATTGGTAAGTATAAATGTGAGTGAGCATCGCGAAAGTTTAAAACATTATATGTTGGTAAATTCGATAATGTTGACTTATTCTTATATCAGACATACCTTAGCCGTAGTAGATTCAGCCACGCTACTTCCCTCAGTAGACACAGACTCCGCTCCGTCCCCGCTCCCTTCCCCGCTCCCCGCTCCGCTCCTCTCTCCGCTCCCCTCTCTCCCTTGCGCAGCATCGCTCCCCTGTGTGGACGTAGCCCCAACGCTTCTCTGCGTGCTGGTGACTTCGCCGCTAGCTTGCGTGGACTCGACTGTGCTAGTGACGATTTCTGGAGACGACGGCTCGCACGTGCTAGGCGTGTCCGTCTTCCAGTCTATACTCGAGCCTGGAAAGCATACACGTTCAATGTAGCGGAATACCATGATTAAGAACTTTCACCAACTCTCAGTCATTTACAATATTAAAAACTGCTTGAATTTGGTCGGGTATTGCATGTACTGTATGTACAGACGGAGTAAGGAAATGGCCTACATTAAGTAATCTGTATCCTCTGTGATACATTATGTTTACTTTATAAAATTTGTCTACTTTATAAAACAGGTGATGATCGAAAGACAAAACAAATTAATAATATAACAATATAATTAGGCATCAAAATATTCGTGACACTTTATGAAATTCGCCTATACAGGCTCATTTCATGAACTACACTCATGCTTTTTATTATGCAGTCACATAAACAAGTATTACACTTAATTAACTGTAACTCAATTCGCTCATAAATAAAATCACGAACTAAACACATCACGACATTCATGACACCCCACAATGTGGTCTAACTAGAAGGATCGTAAAGTTCACCGACCTTGAGTGATGTTGAGGATGCCATCGGAGCGGTTCTCGACCCTGACGGCCTCCCAGTAGCGCGCCCACTCCTTGTACACCTCCTCGGACTTCTCGTGGCCGAGCTGCGTCGCGTCCTCGTGCGGGTATAGAGTCATCTCTCCGTCCGTGTTGGAATCCGATTCGGACTTGCAGTCTGAACCCGAACCTGATATGACATAATATTATATTAATTTTACATAATCAAAACCAAAACTAACACATGTTTCGTAGCCGTTTTAAGGATAATTTAGGTTTAAACATAGATGAAAGATAAAGACGGGTTGCTAGCCTGTCGTCTAAAGCGTACCTAAATCTATGACACTGTCGCCTCTTACGACATCTACAGAAAAACAAGCAAATTTTTTACTAAACCCGACACCACACGGGGATTTTCAATCTGATAATATTTTATTACAAAATGTTATAACGAATAGAATTGTCAGAAACTCGCCTCCTAAACATATAAAAGTGCTACATTTACATAAAGCCATCACGAATAGTCTATAAAGCAAAAAACCGTTAAATAGGTATAAACGAAGAACAATTTTGCTGACACTAAGTAAGGTAAGTAAATTGACGCTCAACAATATGGTTCCACGACACCGCGAAGGGGTTTACCGATAAAAAATTAACTGTTTTGCCTTAATTCCATATAAAATTTATTACTCGGTTTCGTGACGATCCGTACTACATGCATGCTATTTTTTAACGACTTCCACACTTGCTAGTACGACAAGGAGTTTTTGCCTATCTTAAGAGACATAACACACGTGAGGAGATGTTAGGTTTAAGTAATTTAGATTTTTGGGAAGGGCTAGACACGTTAACTTTAACAAAACTGACAATTAAAATTGGGACACTTTTTAGTGCTTAAATTGATAGTGCTCGTAATTCTGATTAGAAAGAACCCAAATAGGATTAAAAAAGTACACGATAAAAATCACAGCTCGCCAATGTTTCACGACCAATACGAAGTCAGGACTCAAAATCAAGACGATTATTTTGTAGTGCCATTTATAGCTTTTAGTTACGATTCGATATTTATTATAATCCATAGCTTACACTGTGCCATTACAGGAGCCAAGACGCAGGTCAAAAGTAAGATAAAATTTAGGAGCTGCATTTTAACTTTCACTGACACTTGAAACTATACCGTTAGCAAGGAACAGACTAGACTCATGAATCCCCAAATTCTCCGGCATCAATGTAATTAACTAATCTAGTGAAACGTAGGTACTAATTGTAAACAAAGCAAATGTCAATCTAAAAGTCCATTGAGCGATTGTGTGACTGCCAATATTTACCTTCAAAGTAAACAAGACCAGCTTAGCTTTATCATTATCAGCCATCAGGATAACGCTAATTTGATTTATTTGTGTATCTACCTCTTCAGTTGAAAATGAAGTGCAAGGTCGAATTATACAGTTTGCTATGACTGGTCTAATGACACGAATAACATCAGACTATAGTGCGAATTTGCTTTCGATTGGGATATTGCTGTTTCTTCTAAATGTTTTCACATGCAGTGTAGTCAATTAGGATCAAGCCCCTACAGGACGTTTCCTAAAGCGTCTACATTTTAAAATGGTTTTCTTCCTACATTGTATAAACACACATACATCGCGCATGTGTTCTCAAATAGGGTAGGCAGAGCATACGAAAAGCCACATAGTCAAAACCATGACTGTTGCACGTTTCGATGCCAGTTCCAGTATATTTTTTGGTTAAGTTAAGAGGTACAATAGTGACAGGTTAGATTAGAATAGGTTGCTAGCCTGTCGCCTAAAATATACCTAAACCTGTTTCCTTAGTTGCCTCTTACAACAACTACGGAAGCAATGGTAATTCTAAACTCGACACCATACAGGTCATAAGATTTCATAGAAAAAATGCTTAGACTGAACAAGCGACATCGATACATTTACGTAACCGCAGTAACTAGATATTATATGTATAGAATTCACATACAAGACGCAAGTGTAATGCATAAATTAGCGCTTCAAAACTTGCCACCAGGAATATAAACAAATTATACTCCGTTCAGTTTAAGATTAGACTGTTAACGGACCAATTTTTTTTTATTTTCAAAAATCCAAAGGTAAAACTAGAAATAATTTTTGTTATTAACTAACTTGCTAATATCTATTACTGCTTGTTAGAATGTTCTCAAAAAACAAACGGTTTCACCATTTGCGGTGACGCCTTGGGTATACTTAAAAATGTGTGAAGATTTGACCCTTAAAAGTCTAATAATATCCTGAATGGCCCGTATATGTTTTATTTTTTAGTTATAACACTTACTGTTCTTGTTACCGAGCGATATGGCGCGGTGCAGCGTCCAAGCGTCCGACTCGGCCGTTCGCCGCGTGTACACAGCCGGAAGGTAGCCGCTGACACCTGCAAAAACACCTTGTTACTGCAAGCGTAGTAAATTAGCTTCGTATGTATGAGTATAGATATACATACAGCACGCCTGTATTCCCATATGGAGAAGAGCACACTGACGATACATAAACAAATCCACTATTTCACGTAACTACTTCTAGCATATTTTTAGGCTTTCATTTGAGAGGTACATAGATGACGTTCGTACAAGAAGTTCTATTAATCGACGATAGGTGGCGCTAGGGCGGCACAACATATAAAACACATGGATTAGCACCCTAGAGGCGACAAATGATTATAAGTATCTCAATCCACTATTATAAGTATCTCTTTTATGTAACCTAAAACCTAAAAACATTCAAAGTTACTAAGAAACGTGAAACAGCCCCTGTCTAGTCCATGTTACGTTTCGTGTGCTTTGTCTATCCCATTTGGGAATTCAGGGGTGATAGCTGTTTACATGTATGTGTATTTAGCATAAGAGTAAGGTTTCCCGTGTGGTACCGGGTTAGAATAGCACCTCCCCCTTTCTTCCCGTGGGTGTCGTAAGAGTCGACTCTGGGAAAGGGTTAGTGTATTGTGGGCGATGGGCTAGCAACCTGTCACTGCAATATCACGTTTGACCATCTGGTTACCCTGAAATTGCTAAACGTGGCACTGGATTTTCGAATTCACGTGCTCTGCCTACCCCTCTTGGGAATACAGGCGTGAGTATATGTATGTATGTATGTATGTATGTATGTATGTATGTATGTATGTATGTAAGGTATACCGAATAAATAATTGTTGACATGAGTCACCTATTTGAATACACGCTACACAAATACGTAAATGTAACGTACTACACACTGAAGTCATTGCTCTGTACCACCGCAAACAGGAGATGTTAAACAATTTGACGACGCCAGGGGAGGTCCTCTCCACACTTTATAATCAATTTTTTAAACTCAGATACTAAAAGGTGTTGCCTGTTTTAGAGTGAGTTTCAAAAAAATTGTACATAAATTAAGGGTTAATAAAAACAAAATCACGATCGCGTCTTTTGTGTAACGAAAATTACCTATACAAAATGTATGGGTAATTGGGTCAATATCAGATTTCATCCCGCAATTTCTAATTTCTTTGGCGCAATTTTTTTGGAGCAATAAATTAAATGACATACCTTGTAAACGACTGAATTTCTTATGTAACTATGTTATTGTGCTGAAATTCAGTCGTTTACAAGGTATGTCATTTCATTTATTGCTTATATTGAAGAAAAAAATTGCGCCAAAGAAATTAGAAATTGCGGGACGAAATCTGATATTGACCCAATTGTCGTTACACAAAAGAATCAAATAACTTTTGTTTTTATTAAAGCCCTTAACTATGTACAATTTTTTTGAAACTCACTCTTTAACAATTCTAAAATAGTGCCTCCACTACGAAAGTTACGATTTCGCATACATACATACATACATACAATCACGCCTGTATTCTCAAATAGGGTAGGCAGAGCAAATAAAACGCTGCATAGACAAAACAATGATTATTTCACGTTTTGTGGCCACTTCTAGGATATATTTTCTAGGTCTAGGTTTTAAGGTAGCAACAATACAATACAAGGTAGGTACAATAGTGAGAGGTTGCTAGCCTGTCGTCTAAAATACACGTTAACCTATGCCCTTAGCCGCCTCTTACGACATCCACGGAAGAAATGGAAAGGTGTTATTCTAAGCCCGACACCACACGGAAACGACTCGACTCGTCTAAACTCGTTCTCGCGGGATCATGCGTGCAACGCGCGATTCATGCAAGATCCGATTTTCGTGCAAGTCTTACCGGTCGAGTTCCATGAATTCATGATAAGATTGATAAGTCTGTTGTTAATTATTATCACTACACTACGAACATTTGTAAAAATCTTTAACTAGCGATTAGCCTCGGTTTCGCACGGCTCGAGTACTTTCGACTATAGTATTTAATTTGATAAGGATTTAAATGCAAACTGTCCTGACATTTACATTTACTACATACAGTTGGACCAATATTTTAAATATAGTATGGATATTGTAATCGAATTCAATGTCTGTTAATTATTCTAATTCTTATCCAAATTACGTTTGTACGTAAATCCAATGATCAGAGGCGAGACGATTATCGTCCCTCCTCATGCTATATCAAGATAGCATATTTTTTATTGTAACGCTATAATCGTACAGTGGAGGTGAGGAACTCATGCCATTTTAATAGGCCTTTAATACGACAATACTTCAATAGAAGTTTTCACGTAAGCAATGGGCAATGGGTCAAATATGGACGTTAAAATGTGAGTAAATATGGACAAATCTGTTTAATCCATTGCCAAGTTTTATTGACAGTTATTACATATACTTACATCATGTATAATCACGCCAAAGATTGAAAGAAAAGTAACAGATATAATAGCGACAGGTTGCTAACCTGTCGCCGAAAGCATACCTTAACCTGTCCTTAGTCACCTCTTACAATACGACATCCATGGAAGACGTGGAGAAGTGTTATGGTAAGCCCGGACCAGACGAACAAAAGTTACTATACCTACCTACATTATTTGATATTATTATCACAAAACGTAGAAAATAATAATAACAAAGGCGGAAAAAGTAATCCCCATAAGGTAATTAAGGATTAACGCTACAGGAAAATCAAAAATAAATGAAGGTCAATGGCAATGTAGGAACCCAGATGTTAAAAGGTTGTCATTAATCTGTGTATTTATAAAAAAGCTCACCTCAGTCCACTTACAGCTTATGCTTAGCTTTAAATCACTTCTTGCAACTTCACTGTAACGTCCACACCTCTAACACCAGCTAAAGTAGCTAACGCCGAATGACTTAGCGAAATAACGTAGCGTAAGCAAACGAAATAATTCCTAATGTAGATCGTCACGTGCGCGCGCGAACAACTTTAATGCAATATTAGAGCCCCGTGTGGCTTATAAAGAAGGCGAGTTGATGAGTAATTTGATAACAAGAGTTGGCAAGTCATTATTACTTTACTAACGTTTGCGAATCGCGATAAAAAATATGACGTGGGTCTAGTGACGTGGAACCTCATCCGGCCTCCAATTTATCCTTGAAAAGTAGCCACTAACTCGGCGCCTCCTAATTTTCTAGGTCATCTACCGAATATCCCAAAACTGCTAATATTATAAATGTGAAAGTAACTCTGTCTTTCTATCTGTTTTCGTTTCGTATAGATTTCTGCTATATCGATTCATTGTTCAGACATATTTAGTTACTACGTTTAGACTAAAATACCAGCCTAGTCCGAACTAGGCGTTAGCGCTACCAGTATAATGAAGCCCGTGAATGTGTGACGCCGCGTGCGCACGGAGCAGACGCCCGCGCCAGTTAGCGGTGTTCATACAATTTCTTATTAGACAGGCGTCCGTTGCGTGTAATCCGCGTCATATAGCGTAGGCCCTTATTACCCGAAAACGTTTTAGCGTGACAGACTTGGCATATTTGGATTTCGCCGAAAGATGAGTATTTATTGTAACAGAAACCTTATTTTGCATAATTAATAAAAATTCTGAAAATGAGTTAGTCCGAAATTAATTTCACATACTATTATGCAAAAGCCATCAAAGTAAGACTATTTAGTCGGGTCTCGCGACTCTTAACGAACCGAAATCCTCATAGAACAGAAATTCTGTTAGAAAGGTGGGTTAGGTTAGGTTAGAACTGCGACTATCATAGAACCAAAAACCTGCCAAAAAGGTAAAACTAAGAAAAATCACAATAAATGTTTCTGTCACGATTATTTTTTGTCCATTTACGGTCATTTTATAATGCGTAGGTATGATTCAGATCATAAAAATATGTTACGCCTATGCAGTACCTATTCGGAATTCGTATGTTATGCGTAAAGGATTTTTCTACGAAATATCGTTATGCGTATCAAATCGCACATGACATTTAACACCGTATTAACTCAAAAAAGTTGATTTTTTAGTTATGAATGCCACTCGATAGCATATTTTTTTATCTATCGGTAGGCCAGACAGTCATATTTTTAAGTAATCTACTGACCGAGAGATGGCATCAAAATCTATATTGCCTATTCTCGCCATCCACCGAAACGTCAGTCAACATAGTAACATCTGTAGTTGAGTCACTTGCTGAGCGGCAATCGGGAGCGGCAAGCGCGTGGTGTGTGTGTTAACTTGACATATGACAAGGTTCAAATCATCTTAGTAGCATCAGAAAGTTATCAACACCGTATTATTTTTACTTAATACAGTTTTGCCAGTCAATCTATTTTGAATTTACTGCATTGTTTATGTATTATGTCAAAATAATACCGTATTGCCTCTGAAAATTTTGAATTGATACTACTTTGCCTGTTAAAATATTCCGACTGATAATGTTTTAACAGTGTTTCAACTGTATGAACTATTGGGGTGATACTATTTAGAGATTGTTAATTGCATCATAGTCTTATCAAAGCGTTAAGATGTAAGAATTCTAACGTCTGTAGATTATAATGACAACCAGGTAGTCAAAGAATCTGCTGGTACGAACAAAACCACACTAGAAAAATAACATTTACACCCGATGATTAGAACATGATGTTGTATTGAATAAAATAAAAAAAAGAATACTCTGTAAGTTTATTTCGGTTACTATGACGCACAGTAAATTAATCTCATAAATCGTTGTCGATAACTATTATTACAGCACAGTTTGATTATTGTGATAATAACAGTTTCTCGTATTAATAACGTATAAAATACTGGTTGAGTATGAAACACTAATAAATAAACCCACACCTATTACCACAATTTTACACAGTTAATTAAGTTAAGCTTTATTACCGATTTAATCTTAAAGTCAACTTTAAGAAATGATCATAATTGTTGATGCAAAACAGCACCAAAACAAAGTGCGACCGAGAGGCCTTTGTACTTAGTTATTTAAAAAGTGCCTGCAGGGAGATTTTTTCAGGCTGGCTAAATACGCCAACTAAATAACGTTTCAGTTTAAACTTATTACTATAATTATACGAATAAGAAGTAAACAGTTTATGATGAAAGTTATCTCTGAAATAGATTTGGTACACCCTGTTTGTTAATGCATGATTGTATTTTATATTTATACGTGTTTTAACATCAATAATTAAACGTTAGAAAAGCTTTGTATACATTTTAGAAGTAACTTCTTTCGTATACGCTCGTATTTAGTTCTTTTTTCATTGCACAATATAGATTATTTGTACCAAATTCATAGTTATAAAAAAATGAATCACAGACTTTTTCACTGTAAAGTGCTCCATTTAAAATTTTA
This sequence comes from Adoxophyes honmai, assembly GCA_005406045.1. Lineage (NCBI taxonomy): Eukaryota > Metazoa > Arthropoda > Insecta > Lepidoptera > Tortricidae > Adoxophyes > Adoxophyes honmai. Next base: position 11,129 of record BHDV01010727.1, read on the forward strand.
AAGGTATGTTTCATTTTTGTTAACAAAATTAAACCTAAGTTTAATAGAAATATGATTTCTAGTTTGTTAAAAAGGAAATTATGTTTTTTCTTTCATTAGTTAATACAGGATAGGAACAAAATTTTATTTCTAAAAAAAATGGAAGACTGTATTATTTTGAATTAATACATCAGTATATTGGTGTTTAAGGGAAAAATAAACAGGCGATACCGACATAAGTCTAAAATAATTTTAATTATGGTTGGCAATATAGTCTTAACTCAAAGTGCCGTTGGTAAAATGCTTGTAAAATGAAAACAAAAGTCTTATTCGTGGGGTATTCGAATTCAAAATAATGCTAAATAGTGTACTTATAAATCACGGCAGAAAAAAATACAAATATCGTTTGTCCTAAGGTGTTATGATTTTTCAAACTTTCAAAACGCAATATCTCAAAACTGCATTTTTTGAGTTAATACGGTGTTAAATGTCATGTGCGAAATGTAGTTTAGGCGAAAACATAAAAAGGTACTTTTCAACCTGAAAAATGCACAGATTAGGAAATACGTGTGTCTAATGATGTTAATGAATTACGAAGACGTAATTCATTTTAATGATTTGGATTGGACAGTGATAAAACTGATAAACTAAATGCTTATGGAGATGCGAGCAACGTCTAATCCCTCTTTATTTTTTCTTGTCACAAATTAGGATTCCGCTTATTTTGTGTACAACACTTGACTGTGTAGGTTTTTAAAGCAGCCTTGGTGGCCACAGGCACAAATATTTCTTTATCGAGCATAGCCATAAAAGAATCGACAAAGACATAGCTGGATCATTTTTTTTTATTGTTCTCAATATAGAAATCACGGAAACGGTTCATGATATTATCGAGACAGTTACGTCTGTGCCATGATAAGTGCACGGACAGACAGACTAGTGATGATTTAAACATTGTGTCATGTTCTGTAACACATTGAAGATACGTATCTAACGACGCGTACACTATCGCAGATTATAAGCATCAAACTTTTCATAGCACATTGAGTCGTTATTACCTAAGCCACGGAGCAGACCTTATCTATAAAAATCAAGTCGTATGAACTCATACGCTTTCATTTATTTATGTAACATAAAAATAAAACATGTGAACCGTCTTATTCACATAATTTATAATCACGATAGGTATGAGGGCATTTTAGAATTAAATAAACGAATGAGTGTAAGTATGAAAAGAGAAGTTTTATTTTTAATGTCGACTCCACTGCTCGCTAACGTCTTCCCGTGTGATAAAAACCCCGATGCCTAAAGATTAGCCACTTCATTTGTATTTGTTTGCTAAATATTTGAAGTTTCATCTCTGTCACTTCAGTGTAAAATGAAAGATAGGCTACACGAATATTTGCGGTAGCTCCATATTGCACAAAGTGGTGAAAGATGATCTTTAGGCGCAGCGCAGACGACATACTTTTGTGCGATCGAGTCTGCGGAGGAATAAAATCTCCGAATGGCGCGCAGACAGTTTCCATTCAGAATTTTTATTGCTCCGCAGACTCGATCGCACAAAAGTCTGTCGTCTGCGCTGCCCCTTATCTAGACTCGTAAATACATAGAGTTCAAGAGTTCGGACATTTGAAGATTTTGGAGGCATATCATGTATGTGTACCTATGTGTCTTGACTAGTATCCATGGAGTCGTCATTATGTTAATGCGTTCTGTGTCTCAGAATCGAACATTCTTCAGGTGCCTGGAACGGACACGTGCGCTTAAATGCCCGCGAATCCTTGACAGCGGCACTGGACAAAAGTCATGATGACGCATATATGTATGCGTCGGTGCCAGTGAATGCTTTAAATAAAGTATTACAATATTACTTGCAATTTGTCAGAGTTGACCCCGAACCGTATGAATTACTTTTAATTAGTAAATTACCTAGTCTGTACATCGTTAGGTAGTCATCAACGTTACATAGCAGAGCGTGCAAAAATTTTACACGCCCATCTGCGCTTAGTCTAGTAACATAGTTATATCAGATATTTATGGAGTTTTTTCTGTGAGATATTGTAGTTGGTGGTTGTATTCTCAAAGTTTCATGATGGAAAACTAGCGGTTCTACTGACTTGTAGCCCTTTTCTACATCGACTTTTCATGTTTTCCTTTTTTTGGAACTGTTGAAAAAATATTTGTATTTTGTTTCTCTTTTCGTTGTCAATTTTCGATTTCTCTATTTACACACGTCTTTACTTAAACTCCAGACACTTTGGACAACTTTTGGACAATTTTGCCTTGTAGTGCAAGTATCAGATAAATTAGCGCCTCAAGTGTCGTGACATAAAGAGCATTGTCATCATATATGTAAATGTGCGTCAAGGACTCATAAGCATGTAAAGGAAATGGAGAGTAAATATACATTTTTTACACCTATTCAAATATTTGACCTCTAAATATTGCATGTATTGTGCAAGCTTAGTAGTGAAATTCAGCGAGGTACAGACTATATTATCCATAAAATCAGAGCGTCGATAAGATAACGCGTAAGCTAAGTAGTGCTCCTCATTTTTAGTGCAGTTGTTTTTATTTTATGACTTGTTTTTATAATTTCAGTGCTAGTCTTCAACCTATGTACGTAAAGCTTGTTTCCACATTATTGTTGAAAATGTGTAAGAATGTCTAATCTTGCTTGAGAAAAATTCGCCACCTCATTTGTCTCAGAGTTTGAGGCTTCGGGTTAGTAACCGCAGTAAACAATAAAACGAGAAACATTAAACACGCGATTATATTACTGTAACTGTAAACAAATATAATATTTTATTTTCCTAATCTAATCAAGCATTCGCGGGTAGCGTGGAGCGTTTATAAACAAGCTAATTATAGCATAGACAAAAATATCGTACGCGGTAACCATAGGCAACCGCTCTAGCCGGCTTTTTATTAGTCGTTGGACGCCATCCAAACAATTTGCAGAAACGAATACATGTATGATGTAACAGGGATGTATTGAACAGAAACCGACGCTCAATATTGTGAATAAACACAAAGAGATAACAGTCTGGGTGTTAAAGTCCAACCGCAACCGTTGCGCGGTGTGCGACAATATGTTAAATATATTCAGCTGTTGTATAACAAACCGATCATACTGACCTTTTTGGGTTAACAATCTGAAGCACTTCACGAATCTTGCCATTTTGAGGGTCACGTTTTTGAGGGATAGGTTTACGGTAACTGTGGTTTTACGTTGCCAACCTGTCAGCCATGACGTGCCGAGCACCCAGCCGTCTGGCGAGCTGTCAAACGCCTTCTCCTCGATGTAAATGTAATCGCCCAGCACCAACTCGAGTTCGTCGCTCGCTATCGGTGAGTAACCTTGCGTTACCTTGTGCACCTGTTAACAGAGTCTAATTATAACCGGCATTGTTCTCGCCAAATAAAATCGATAGGGCAAATCTATGATAAGTGGTAGTTTATTGTTTACATCGCTTTATTGGAAAAATCGTGAGGCAAGACAAACTCGAGTAAAGGCGTCAGTATGGTTGTCGGTATTGTTTCTAGTCACTTAATTTAATGATGTAAAGTGTGAGATCGAATTAGAGATCAAAAATGTAAACAAACAACTGTCAATATCAAAGTGACATTCTAGATGTAGTCAACCTTTTGTGTTACTAATTGATATATTATTGTATTAATTTTTTAACTACTTTTAGTTTATTGAAAACTAGCAAATTCGAACAGAACAACACTTTCAGTTCATTTACCGGCATACATACAGTTGTGTGCAAAATAATAGCAGTGAAGGCAAAATTACACATAATGTATGTAAATATAATTTTATATAGAATATAATTGCTTATATTTACCATTTTATATCTAATAGCACTGAATAGTAACGAACTACAA